>JANHZU010005470.1:59385-69726 GCA_032468055.1 Acrochordus granulatus | reverse complement strand
TCTCTCTTGAATGCCTTTCACTTAATTTACGCTGTTTACGCAGTGAGAGAGGAGAGCTCCGTTGGGAGATTTCCCACCTGAGCTGATCGCACGGTGCTCATTGCGATCAGGAACGTAAGCAGAATGCACGCATGCGCGCTGCCGCCAGTATGGCAATGGAGTAAACTGCACAAGAGGAGAGGTGGCAGAACACGCGCACGCTGCTTCCGGTATGGCAATGGAGTAAACCACACGAGAGGAGAGGTGGCAGAACGCGCGCACGCGGCTTCCAGTATGGCAATGGAGTAAACTGCGCGAGAGGAGAGGTGGCAGAACGCACGTGCGCTTGCTGTGTTAGCAGAACTCTTGCACGGGGTTGCTGTCTGCAACAATGGAATAAAGCACGAGATAAGAGTTGGCAGAACTCTTGCGTGGGGTTGCCTGAACAGGAAATACAGAGCGTGCTTACTAATGACGTGCAAGGTTTGGCATGAAGTTTCCTTATCTTGTGAGTCACGGCTCGTCTAGTGGAATATTTTTTGATTAAATTTTTTGCTCGTCCTGTGAGTTACTCGTCTTGTGAGGTACCACTGTATTTCATTGTCTTCACCTGAAATGTTGAGCATTCAGCAAGGATTGGTGCAACATGTAGATAAAGCAATTCAAAATTTTGAAGAGGAGCAAAGGAGAAAAGTGTGGAAATCAGATGATTTTCAATTAGGTAGCAATTCTTATTATATCTTCTAAAAGAGAGAGCCATGCATGAAATCAGAAATATTACCATACAATTAAGCTGGAGTACATTTATCTGAGGCAGAAAGAGTTCAGTTCATTCTTCAAATCCCATTTAAACTACATGAAGGATGAAAATAAACTTTTCAGTCCAAGTTGGTAAGCCTCTTTCTCCCAGGTGTATCACAAATTATGCCGAGGTTCAATTGCTAAAAAATGCATTGCTAAAGGGAATCTTTGCTGAATAAGGATCGCTGATTTGTTAAGTTCTAGAGAGCATTTCTCAGTTCTTGCATCATGCTAAGACATTAGTCGTAAAAATTGCAAAACTTTTGCAAAGTTCCTTAAAAACGCAACTTAAAAGTTTTTACATGTTACACATGAAGTTATTGGAGACTATTTGTCTTCTATCCAGAAGACTTTTTCAATCCAAATGGATTTTTTAGATACAGTGGCACCTCACAAGATGAGCAAAAATTTTTAATACAATTTATTTCGCTCGATGAGCAGCAACTCGCAAGACGAGCAAGCTTCGTACAATAACTTATGCGTCATCAGCTCTGTATTTCCCATTCAGGCAGCAACCGCGCAAGAGTTCTGTTGATGCTGCCATGTGCAGTTTACTCCATTACTGTCCGTGTGCTGTACTGAGACACTGAGGGAAAAGGCCCTTTTGCCTTGAGCGGTGGCAGCAGCAGATCCTCCAAGCCAGCGGGGGCACCGGACAGCAGCCAGCCTAGCAGCAGCCGAGGCCAGAAGCTGCCTGGAAGCAGATCCATGAGTGCTGGTTAGTTTGTTCTATTTCTGCTTTATATTGTGTGTTAATCATTGTTACTTGTTTCAGATGTTTTCAGAAATGTTTCAATCATTTCTACATCAAATTCCGTTGAAAATGATTTTTTTGTGAATATTTTTGGGGACGTGGAGTGGATCGTCCGACTTTCCATTGTCTCCTATGTTCCATTGTTTCCTATGGGAAACCTCTTTTTGGTTTAAGAGCATTTTGCACTAAGAGTGTTCTTCAGGAACGGATTAGTCTCGTCTTGTGAGGTTCCACTGTATGTACACATTTCCTGATCATTCTTTTTCATTTTAGCTGGATTAAAAAAGCCTTCTGGATAGAAGGTGAAACGTCTCCAATAACTTCATGTAATTAATGTCCAGATGCCTTTTTAAGGAACTGCAATTTTTTTGCAATTTTTACAATTTATCATGACTGGATTAATTAAAATATTAATAGATATATGCTAAGACATTACACAACTTACCTAGTTTTGGCATAGCATGCAGTGTTTATGGCTTGTAAACCATGGTTTATGATTTAATATGCAGTGCAAATATAGGTTTATTCAAATAACAGTTAGCAACCCATACTTTCGTTCAATAGGTAAACCAGTCTTTCTTTCCATGTAGAGGAACCTATTATTAGATTATACTGTTAGAATGAAAGGCATAATATAAATATTCTCCCTTACTGTGAGGTCTTGGCAGCCATGGACTGTGCGATGGCATTGCTCTCCATGAGTAAGTCCAGAGCTTTGGAGGCACAGCCCACAACAGCAGGAGGCAAGCTGTTAGAAAAGAGGTAGGGACGAGAACGTTGACGCAGAAGATCCACTACTGCTTTAGGACCAGTTGTATAGCCACCTACAAAGAGAAAAAATATTTTTTCTATTATAGGCTCCAAAGTTTGCAGCACACCAACCAGTAATCCCCAGTGAGCTTCCAAGAACTTGGCACACAGTCCTTTTGCTCTTTTTATAGTCCACAGAGTGAAGATCAAAGATCCCAATGGACTGTTATGTATGACTGGTGGTCTGTGCTCCTCTTGATAGCTCATGCATTTGTGCAGAAAGAGTAAATATAGTAATCAACAAAGAGTGCCATTTCATTTTGAAATGAACCCACACTAGATGCAGGAAGCATTAGTGGTAAACACTGACAATAAAATATTTCATTTTTCTTAAGGACAGGTAAAACAACATTGTTGTGGTCAGCAACTATACTTTTAAATGGCCAGGCGCTGTAGGGGCAGAAACCTAAAGATAGAATAGTATGGGGTGAAGCCTGAATTTCCCTTTTTGATTTTCAATTAAAATACGGCTGTTGTTCCTATCAGTGGCTTAATACTCGTTAGTTCTCATTTACCACCAACTTGAAGAAATTCTAGTCATTTTTTTGATGATTTGCTGGAACACAATGTGAAGGGATTCCCGAAATGAGAAAAAAATGGGCCTGGTTGACTGAATGTGGCTCGCAGACAACCCACATTTATCTAATGGCCATAGATATTGCCAGAGGTAGAACTGAGAGAGTTAGATGATTGGAGGCTTGGCTAGGATTTCCTTTCAAAAGTGTTCAGTAAAAAGACTTTGGTCCCTCCATAATTAGAATGAAGAAAAACAGTGTGAAAAAGTTTATGTGGTGCTGCTGGATCAATAAGCTTGGCTTGATACCTGCCAGGAGCTATCGGTGACCAAGAAACGAACAGAAATCGTAGAATGTCTGGACAGGCATGAATTGATACCTCAAGCTCAATCATTCTCTTAAATTGCCCTTTCTTATGCAAATTTCAATGTCCTGGCCAGCCTTCTCCAACATGGATTCTGGCAAGGAATAATGGAAATGGGTATCCAACCCATCTGGAGAGCATCAGATCGGAGTAGACAAAAATAGTGTATTTGGCATAAGACCATGAACCCATCCTCTCCTTTAAACCTATTTCCAAGATAGGAGCAAGGAAGATCTGCAAAACTCCTTGTGTTATAAAGCAAGGCATAAATTAGTAAACTAAAATAGAAAATAAATTGTCCTGTCTTTCCTCCAAGCTTTCAAATGTTAGAAACTATGCGTTAAAACCACTAGCTGAAACTGGCACCTGCTGCTCCCCCAAGGGCTTTTCCAAGTGTTGAGTTGATTATAGTTACTTGATCCATCACTCCCAAAAGCTCATCAGTGCCCCTGCAGGGAGAAAAGAATCTCAATTATCTAGGCAGTTCAAGTCAAAGTAATAACTCCAAATCAGCACACTGATATTCCCTTACTTCACATAGTCTTGCCCTTTCAGAAGGTAAGGATACAAACAACTATCTACTCTGAAAAGGAAAACCTGTAAATTCTAATAAAATACAAGCCATTATTACAGACTTCTCCAACTTGGCATCAGGACTTGGATGATGGAGGGTTGTAATTTAATACATCTGGAGGGTATCAGGTTAGGGAAGACTATTCTAGAATTATGATAGCATAGCATTTTTGTATGTTCTTGCTTTTTAAGTCTCCCTTGAAAAGACTTTTCCCCAAGCAGATCTAGAATTGTCTTCCATATATCTCTGTACACAGACCATAATAACCCACTGCAGAATATGCATGACTTCCTGTCTGCAAAGAATTCTTCAAACAAGCATGTTGTTCAGGAGTCTTCTCTGCTATTAAAAAAAGCTATTATGCATTGGAAAAAATTGAAGATTACAGTCAAAGGAATCCAGTTGAAAACAGTGACTAACAAGGTCTGATAGCAAGTAGCATACAGTATTTTGTTGTTAATTCGCTCAACAGTGTCTGATTCTTCACAACCCCATGGACCATAGCATGCCAGGCCTCCCTGACCTGCACTGCCTTCTAAACCCACCTAAATCCACACCCATTGCATTTACAATGCTATCTAACCATCTCATCCTCTGCTGTTCCCTTCTTTTGCCTTCAATCTCTCTCATCATCACGGTCTTTTCCAATGAGTCCTCTCTTTGCATTAGGTGGCCAGAGTATCTGAGCTTCAGCTTCAGTATCTGTCCTTCCAATGAACAGTTAGGGTTGATTTCCTTTAGGATTGACTGGTTTGATCTCCTTTTAGTCCAAGGGACTCTCAAAAGTCTTCCCCGGAACCCCAATTTGAAGATATCAATTCTTTGGTACTCACCATATTTTTTATGGGAGGGAGATACTCTTTGTCTGGCTCCTCTGATGAGATCTGTCCAGTATGGTTGAATCTCTAGCATAACTCTCATCTTCTTCAGAGCACCCAAGTCCCACAACCATATCATGGTGGTGCCCCACTGGGGGAGTGCATACAATACATTCAGATCCAAAGTGAACAACAGTACTTCAAATCCAACAAACAAGCCCTCTACTTGTTAGTCTTTAAAGGAGTAAGAAGAGGGTACCAATGCTGGATCTGAAGCACTCTTGCCTGCTTTGGATCTGAATATTGTACCCCTCAAGGTAATATATAATCTAAAATGTGCTTATTTCCTAGCAGCACTTGCATTGTAAAAGATCGGTGGAGTTTTAAGAATATGTATCTGCTATTTATGATCATCTCAAAAGAATTTCCAGAAACGCAGCCTAAGAAATAATTGATCTATGTACAAGGAGTAATGTATGCTCAAATTAAAGACTTATACAGTGCGGAATACATTGTATTTTCATCTTACAAGCAGAATGACAAATACATTGTTGTGTGATCATCCTGTAAACAAACCCCTATTCTATCAGACATTTTATGATGAACTTCGATTCTAACCAATGATTTTTGTTGTTAAGCTCTTATTATATACTGCTAAGAAGGATCATATACAGGTAGTTCTCACTTAGCAACCACAATTTGGACTGACCATTCATCGCTAAGTGACAACAGTTGTTAAATGAAACATCACATGACTATGCCTAACTTATGTCAGTTTTATTGCAGTTGTTAAGCATATAATTTGTGGTTGTTAATCACAACATGCAACCTTCTACCAGCTTCCCCACTGGTTTTGCTTGTTGGAAGCCGGCTGTGAAAGATGCACATAGTAAGAGGGAGACTGCGGGATACTGTGACCATTATAAATGCACATCATTGCCAAGCACCTGAAATGTAAACATGCAGCTATGGGGATGCTGTAACCATTCATTATAAGTTTAAAGACTGGTTATAAACTTATTTTTTCAATACAATTGGACATTCAAATGGTTGCTAAACAAAGCAGTCATTAACAAAGGACTACTTGTAGTATGCTGTACTTTATTTTATTTGATCTTGACAAAGCTTATAGTTTGAACCCAACCATCCTGGGTTGCATAATGCACATTACTTCAGACATCATGAGTTATTTAACAAATCATGGATAATTTGATGTGAGAATGTCATTCTCAAATCATGGATAATTTGATGTCAGAAAGCAAAAAGAGGTAAAAGGGAATAATAGTTTCTCACCTGCCATTAGGCCCAAGAAATCCAGTGGCATGACATTCATCGATAAAAACAAAGGCTTTGTATTTCTGAGCGAGGCTACATATTTCCTTTAAGGGAGCGATATCACCATCCATGGAAAAAGCACCATCTGTAGCCACCATCCGTAGCCGATATTTCTGTACAGAACAGCAAGTGACATAGTATAGGAAGGGATTCTGGCTAGTCAAAGAACCTGAGAATTTCATTTTGGGTTTTTTGGAGGTTTGTACTACTGAACAATTTAAGAGTCGTCCAGTTACTAACCTGTGCATCCTGCAGTTTGACTTCCAAATCCTGCATGTCCATATGTTTGTAACGATATTTATTGGCTTTACAAAGACGGATGCCATCAATTATGGAGGCATGGTTCAATTCATCTGACAATATTGCATCTTCAGGTGTCAGAAGTGCCTGTAAATACCAAAAAAAAAAAAAAAACCCAAACAGAATAGTTATAAAAAGCAACTGTTTGCTCCATTTCGCATGCCAGTCTCCTATCTTCCAAAAAATGGTATTCAGGCTAGATTACAGACATTAGGTCATTACAAATGGGAACTGATGAACATTCTAACATTGGTGTTTGGAATGGCTGGTATATTTATTTTGCAAACATATAATTACAATAGGCTCTTTAATAAAATATTTATTCCCTATGACATTGTTGTTTACGTTTTTTCCTCTACACCCCTATGTCCATTCCCATATACAAGTTTCTGGAATATTGTATATAAAGATAAAACAATAGATGGACATAGGCCTGCTATTTATACTGCACTAAGCCATAGTTTCTTCTCTTCTTTACTTCCTCTATTATCACTTCGGGTGTCGAAGGAACTAAGCAATGGTTCAATTATTATTTTAAATAAACTACATTTGGCTGGATTCACACAATACACTAATCCAGATCAAATTATACGATATCATAAATGTATTTATTTATTAAATTTGTATGCTGCCGAAATCTGGAGACTCTCAGTGGGTAACACCACAAAAAACCATGCATCAAAACCCTTAAAATAAAATATTAATCATATGAGTTTAATCACTGTGGCATAATATTATGGTTAAAGGATTAGAACAATTTTTATTATTTACTGTATTGCAACAGAGGTGTGGTGGTGCAAGTGGTTAAGGTGCTCGGCTTGCTGGCTGGAAGGTTGGTAGCCTGAGTTCAAGACCCGGCACTGCCATGCAGCAGGGTGAGCTCCTGTTGTTCTGCCTCAGCTCCTACCAACCTAGCAGTTCGAAAGCATGCAAATTAAAGTAGATAAATAGATACTGCCTACTCCAGCAGGAAAGATAACAGTGTCCATGCACCTTTGGCACCTAATCATGCCGGCCACATAACCGCAGAAGCGTCCTTGGACAAACGCTGACTCTTCGGCTTGGAAATAGAAATGAGCACTGCACCGGAGAGTCGGTCATGGCTGGTAGGGTAACCTTTATCTAACAGAATTCCTACTACACAAATCTTTCAGAAATTACTGCAAAGACAATTGCTATGGGATTGTGATGGGTAATCCATCACCCTTCTCAATCAGTCTCCTATTTACATATAGTTAACCACCTCAAAGATCCCAGCATTGGCATCAAAGCAGCTGATGTAGAGAATGGCATCTTCTCTTTGATGGAAATGAGCAATCTTCTCCTCCAGATCCTTATGTATATTCTAAAAAGTTGGAAAATAGACCAAAAACTCAATATAAATGGCTAGAACATCCATATTTTGAGGATATAAATCATGGTTTGCTTTAATGACACAAAGTACCATAATAAGAGTCATAGGCAATATTATACCATAAGCAATCCAGCACATCTGAGAGTACTAGCTTGAGGAAATATATTATTTATTATTCAATAGATCTATATCTCCAACATTATATTCAACTCGTGTCAATACATCCAGCAATAACTCATCACTCTCCACATAGAAAGCAGCTTCTGGCCCAGCACCCACAATATG
Source organism: Acrochordus granulatus (assembly GCA_032468055.1). Lineage (NCBI taxonomy): Eukaryota > Metazoa > Chordata > Lepidosauria > Squamata > Acrochordidae > Acrochordus > Acrochordus granulatus. The sequence continues at coordinate 61,837 of JANHZU010005470.1, read as the reverse complement.
TACACAGTCAAAGCTAAATGGAAGGGCAATATTTGTATAAATTCTGTTTTCTTTTTAGAAATACTACAGGTGCAGTAACTATTATTCCACCAAGGCAGATCAAAAAAGTAGTTTAGAGAGATCTATGGTATGAGGAAACACAATATCCGAACTGGATAACAGGTGTATAATAGAATCCAGAGAAACTTAAATCTTTATGAACCGTAGGCTCCTAAAACTAGCACCAAAAATGTATTAGTAATGATCATGTTTCATGTTTTTCTTCTTTTCTCCTGTCCTCAAAGTTCAGTATTTTTGATATGGAATTATAGCGTTCCATAATAACAAATTCCAGGGCTGTGCAATACTTAAGATTCAAAAACAAAACAAAAAAAATTTAAAGCCTGCTGGGATATATATGTAACACCTCCCTGCAATTCCTTAAGCCAAAAGTATTTTTCCTGGAATTGTGTTGCAGCTGGGGAGAGGTGCTAGGAGATCTCAAGGAAAGATGCAGCTTCTTCAAAAACAATTTCAGGTACTGCTATAGAAGCATCCCATATGCTCCAAAGCGCTTTTCTGCCCTCAATTTATTTATTTATGCATGTATTAAATTTATATGCTGCCAAACTCAGAAATGACTCTCAGCAGCTCACAATAAAAAACATAAAATAGATAAAAACAATTAAAATCCATAAAATTAAATAAAAAATAGCCAAATGGAGAGGGGAGGAGCAAAATACATATATGGAGAGGAAGACAATACTAAGTCACTAACCACCTCCAAAATATTGTACCCGCAATGAAGTCCCAAACCAGCTGGCAGAGCCCTTCTGGAAGGCTGCAAGGGTGGGTGCAGACCTCACCTCTGGGGCAGAAAAGGCTCTTCTTGACCCTGCCAATTGAAATTCCTTGACTGACAGGATTTGGAGGAGGCCTCTTCTGTTGGTTCTGGTGGGGCGGGTCATCCCCACTGGGGGGGAGATGGTTCCTCAGATAACCTGTCCCATGCCATGAAGGGGCTTAAAGGTCAGAACCAACACCTTGAATTGCATCTTGAATTGCACCTGGAAACAAACCAGCAACCAATGCAGCTTGTGGAATAAAGATGTTACATGGGCTGTTTTCTAGGCTTCTACAATCATCCGTGCAGCTGCATTCTGCTCCAACTGCTGCCTCCGGATGCTCTTCAAGGGTAGCCCCAGGTAGAGCACATTTCAATAATTCAGTGAAAAGATGATGAGGGCATGGGTGATGGAGCATGGGGGCTCCTGGTCCAGGAAAGGGTGCAACTGGTGCACAACCCAAGGTTGCGCCAAGGCCTTTCTAGCTCCAACTGCCACCTGCTCTTCAAGCAGGAGGCACAAGTCCAGAAGATCCCCCAGATTGCACACAGGTTCTATCTGGGGCAGTGCAACCCCATCCAGAGTTAGAGATGTTAAAGTCCCAGATCCAGAAGCCCCAGATACCCAAAGCCACTTAGTCTTGCCAGGGTTCAACCAAAGCCTGTTGTCTCCCATCCAGACCTATATAACTTCCAGACACCAAGTCAGGGCTGAGACAGCATCACTTGGACCATCAGGGATGGAAATACAAATCTGAGTAACATCAGCATACTGATGGTACCTCATCTAGTGGTGACAGATATCAAACCCAGTGGTTTCATGTCAATGTTAAAAAGAAGTGGAGAAAGTACTGAGCCTTGTGACACACTACAAAGTAGCGGCCGTGGACTGGACCTCTCCCTATTAACACCAATTGGGACCAGCCTTGGAGAAGGGAGCCAAACCAGCACAAAACTGTACTGCCCAGCCCCAATCCCTGCAGCTGACTCAAAAGGAGACCATGGTTGATGGTTATCGAAAGCTGCTAAGAGGTCAAGGAGAGCTAGGATGGCTGCACTACCTCCATACTGCTCTTGCCAAAGATCATCAGCAAGTGTGACCAATGCTGTCGCATAACTGGGCCTGAATCCAGACTGAAATGGGTCCAGATAATCCACTTCTGTAGGGATAGGTCCAGGCTTATCCAGACCAGGCCTTGCTTCCTGTGGCTTTGCTTCCTGTAAATACTGGAAGAGTTAATCTCATCCAGGCTTATCTGGACTAAGTTTCGCTTCCCCCCCAGTACATATGGCATTCGCAGGCACACCCCACGAAAACATGTTTATCGGATGAAGCAGGAACTGAAGGATATTTCATGCCTGTGAAGCTCGTGATAAGGAATGATCAACATTTGCCTGATTCTCTTGCCTGCTTATCTTGTATCTATGTCCTACAACTGACTGATGTAATCGCAACAAAGTTTAAAAAAACAGGCATCTGGACTGGATTTTTCTCAAGTCGAAGACGTTTTACCTTTAATCCAAAAGGCTTTCTCAATTGAATTGAGAAACTGAATTAAGAAAGCCTTTTGGATTAAAGGTGAAACGTCTTCGACTTGAGAAAAATCCAGTCCAGATGCCTGTTTTTTA
>JANHZU010005470.1:47362-59285 GCA_032468055.1 Acrochordus granulatus | reverse complement strand
GCAATTACCCTGGACGAGTGAGAGTCTTCACAGACATCTTCCCAGATATGCCTATTCTGCTATCATTTCAGACCAGGAAACCTCTGTTTCCAAATTCAAACAGTTTATGTCAGATAGGGACAGTTTGCCCACACTTCCTAAATAGCTTGCTGATGCAGGTATTTTGCTTGTATGCTGAAAAAATAGTATCCGTTGCCAGTGCTGCAGTAAAGTTCAGCTGAAAGCTTTCTATTAAAGAAATATGGGATGGATGAAGTGTTTTCCTCTGGCAGAATTAGTTGATCTTGCCCAATTATAGGAAGTAATCCCATATTGCTGAAATGTTCAGTACAGTATATTGACTCTCTGGGGATCATTCAAAGTGCTGGTTATGATCTATACAGTTATAATAGTTTGGGATCTAATTATGTGAAAGATTGCTTCTCCTGTATAAACTTCCTGGCTTTTGAGATCTAGAATAGTATGCAAAATCCAAACAATTCCCTGCTAGAAACCAAATTCTTTTCAACTGCTGTAAGTTTCTGTACCCAGATCCAATTTTTGTTTTGCTATGTTTGTCATTGTTACATTTCATATTGTTCCTTTGTATTTTGGGGTTGGCTGCAAGCTTCCTACAGAAAGCTATCAAGCTGAGAAGAACAGAGAATGTAAGGAACAAATGGGGGGAATAACATTAATACAAAACAAATGCCTATACCAATGCATCAATAAAGCAAAATTGTAAATCAGGCAGTGAAGTAGGTCTCCAAAAATTATTTAAAATCTACACATTATTGTTTTAAATTACTAAAGATTTGCCTGCACAAATTAGGAAAACTGCACATTTTTGAGTTGAACATTTGGTTCCCTACATCATGTAAGTTCAAAAAATTTGAAACTGAAATGCCCAGTTGTAAGGGACTCAGGGAAGTGTCCACAATCATCAAATAAGGTTGGAAAGCATTGACCAACATGCCAGGAGTATTCTGCTCCTGCATATAATATTTATACATGGTTTTATGTTACCCTTTAAATTTGTTCTGCTTTAGAATGTTGCTTATATATGTTGAATATTTTTATTCTGCTTGGAGAATGTGTATATGAGAACATCCTAGAAAGTAGCAAAAAAGATGTAGGCTTTAGAATTAAATACATTTACTAACTTGGTAACACATATAACATTGTTGATCTTCACTAAGATTGTTTAAAATGAACATATTTAACTAGATTTGTGGGTGAAAATGCAAATCCTGGGAAAAATGAGATTCCCCAAAACTGTACTACAGTTGGAAGGAGGATATGCTCTTATATTTGCTATTCTTTTTTGATCATGTTTTTACAGCTACAAGTTTACAAGACTTTATTTTTTATATTAAATTGTATCTTCCTCAAATCTTTTGCCATTATCAAGGATGGAAATTCATTCAAACCTGTTCAGATTTTTGCTGTTTATATTTCAGCTAAGAGTAATAGTTGTACCTATTTTCAGATCTTTTTGTGCTTATTTTCAAATTCAAATACCAGAGTTTTGCCTATTTGTTTGCTTGCTTTTTCCAAATATTAAAGCATGAGGTCATATTTTCAAAATGTGTTTTGTTTACTTTGTATTTCAGTAACAGATTTATTTCAACTTGGAGACTTTGTATGATTTAATATTTATTTACAGAAATGTGTAGTGGATGCAGGCAATCAGCAGCTAACAACCAAGTACACTGACTTAGAACAATGATTGTAGGTGCACATTCCCCAGCTATATCACAAGACAAATGACAGATACAGATCTTCAGCTATGCTATACAGTACTATATGGAATTTGATACAGATGCACACCTCCATCCAGTTTCTCTTCTTTCTTTGCCTTTATATTAATCTTATGGCTAGATGCAGGAGCCATTGTGAAGATTCTGCTGTATAATAAGCATCTTTGCACAGAAATCTTCCATTTGGAATTTTAGGCTTAGACACATCAACTGTTTTATCTTTGTAAAGACACATCTGCAGGGATGTTCGAGGAGGAACGGGTGCATTTATTTTGTGAAAGTACTTTCTACATTCCACAAATTCCAAATATTCTATCCAGGTTGTTCCTATTTCTATCCACTGTTACAAGTTCCACTGTTAAGGCCTATGTGTGAAACCATCTGATTCTAATGTGTTTGCAATCCGTATGATAGTATGTAGCAGAGTTTTCAACATTGTAGCAGACAATTGAGAGATACATAAATGTCTTCAATGTAAATATGATTTTGTCTATAGTTCACAGGGTTTAGACAAGAAGTAGATTGGTGATTTTTACTGTAAAACACATTTTCCTAGTAAAATGAGACTATGTCTTGTTAGGCTGACATCTGGTGGCCAAGTTAAATTGATTTTTCTATGATGAAAACTCCTTTCAACCTGTCAAACAGCCAAATCTTTAATTCTCCATCAATGCTGTATCTATATATAATTACAATAATGCTTTCCCAAACTCATACTTTCCAGACATGTTCGATGGAAACTCAGAAGTGACCAGGGAGTATATAGAGAGCCCCAGAATGGAGAAAGCCAGGTTTTGGCATTCTTTTTTTCCTGACTGCTTCGGTTTAGTTATCGAAAGCTGCCCCTTCTTCAAGTTTATGTATTTGATCAAGGATAGTGCTCTCAATCTGTCTGGTGCTGAGGATTATGTAATTCAATCAGCAGTTTTATAAAAAATATTTTTACATAACTATATAAAATAATGTAAATGAAGAATAACTGTTAGTTTGTTTTACATTTTATTTTAAACCCTAAAATTACAAAGACAGCTAAATCTTCCTTGCACAAAATTACACATACAAAGTAAAATGAACAATCAGATATCAATCCTATAAGAATTTGCTTTTGTTTAAACATAAGCATACTTTTTTAATCTGGAATACTTAAAATTATGTTTTCCATTCCCGTCTGGGGGGAAAACACTTCAAACCTTACCAATAATTGTATACAGCTTCCTAGATTCAATATTGGCTACATCTGTGTCATTCTCCCCTACATTTGTTCTTCCTTCCTTACCCAGCCAAAAGACCCATAATGAAAAAGTGAAGATGGGAAGGGGCATCCTGTAGACTATACTCCTTATACAAAAGTTGTAGTTTTCAGTGTCAGTCATTGCAGAATTGGGAAGCATCCAGACTCCAATAGCAGGTAGTAGACAGCTTCTGTGGCGCTATCTCTTGAAATTGCTGGAATCAGATAGTGGTCAGCATTCATGCGCACACACCCAACTCTTTCTATTCTTTTTTGAGGAACAGAATTCTTCAGTTTCTTTACTCGAATATGTGGCCAACATGTACAAATATTAATAGGAAGAAATTCAAATATTTGTAGTATTTTTCACTGACCCCATTTCAATCTTCCTTGCAAATAGCACAGTCCCACTATGAAAGAATTAAGTCAGTAGAAAGCTTTTTAACATCAGCCTATCCAGCCTTTGCTAGGTCCAGAAAGAAACAATCATTTACTATCTTAGTTAAATTGGAAGCTTATTCATCCATGAAAAACCATGAAGTTGTGTTTTTCTTAAAAGCCAGTTACCATGATCAACTGTGGGTATATTCAATTGAGGAGATCCAATTAAGGAAGGCCCATAGTGCATCCCCTCCATCAAATATTTCTCAAATCCTCCTCCAGAAATAAGAACATTAAAAATGTCCCTCATTAATCTTCCCTCATGCTCTGAACACAAATATTGCATACCTTAATAGAGAAGGGAAACAATGACATAAAAATCTTTCAAATTACAATAGGAAAAACAAAAAAAACCCCTAAATGTAGCTTTCCATATGAATGTTTTTTTAAAGTATAGGGCAAGAATCATTCAGTCTTTATAAAGCTGCAATAGAAATGAGTAGAGAATAAAGAAGAAATTATTTACAGAATAGAGGTCAAGAAGACTGTCCAAGAAAGGTCCCAAACTTGCCCCTCACTTTTTCTTGGCTGACTTCTTTGCACTGGACTTTGCTTTGGGTTTGGAGGCTTTTGCTTTTTTAGGCTTGGAGGCCTTTACAGGCTTGGCCTTGACAGTCTTTGGCTTCTTGGCTTTCTTTGGAGCAGGTGCTGGCTTCTTTTTGGTTTTCTTTGCTGCAGGTTTAGGTTTTTTGGCCGGAGATTTGGCAGCAGCTTTCTTGGGCTTAGCGGCTTTCTTGGGTGTTGTCGCCTTCTTGACTTCCTTTTTGGCCTTCTTGACTGGAGCCTTCTTGGGTTCATCACTCTTGGCCAGGCGGAAGGAACCTGAAGCACCAACCCCCTTGGTCTGCTTCAAGACACCTGTTGTGACCAGCCGCTTGATGGACAGCTTGATTTGGGAATCGGCATTCTCCCCTACCTTGTAGTGGCTCTTGATGTATTTCTGGATAGACTGGCGTGAAGAACCAGCTCGGCTCTTTTCAGCCTGGATGGCAGCCACAATCATGTCAGAGTACTTGGGGTGGTCCGTGGACTTCTTGGCTGCCTTGGCCCGCTTGGGTTTGGCAGCAGGTGCCGCAGTAGAGTTTTCAGTCATCCTGCTATGAAGTTTCCCTTCAGAAAGAGAGGTCTGCTGTCTAAGCCACCGGTCTTGGGGCTGGTCCTAAACTTTCTCGAGACACGTGGGACTCCTTCCCAGCAGCCTGCGTGGTATAGAAGATCCTGCTGAGATGTACCGAACTTTCGCCAATAGTTTCTCTGACAGAGTTCTTCTTTAATGCCCAAGGAGGATGCCACCTCCTTACAAGTCTCTCCAGGCAGCTGATGGCAGGGCGTGGTCAGGACTGTCTTCTTGGGGAATGCCCCCTCCTGAGAAGGAGCTCTGGCTAAGGCCTTTCTGCTTCCCAAGTCCTTTCGGCAAGCAGGTGTCCGCTCTCAGGCTCGGGACTGCTTGTGCCCAAGCCCAGCTCCTGCTTGCCTTCTCTTTCCTCCTTCTCTGGGACTCAATTCCCCACCTCTTCTGACAGCTTCTGCGGCGCCTGCCTCCGCTTCTTGCTCTGTGTCTGGCTCTCTAGGCAGCAGCCGGCGCATCCGGGTATTTAGCGCTCAGGCGCGGACCGCGGTGAGGACAGGGTTGCTGGCTGCCTGTTCAGGCCCCGAATGGCGCCGCGCCGCCGACATCTGTGTTTCTTCCGCCGCCTAAAGCGGCTTTTTTCCGCTTCTCTCCGTGCCTCTTGGATTCCGCACCGCTGCCGCCGGCTGCTCCGGTCCTTGAGCTCTTGGTCCCCTCAGCCGGCTCCCTCTGCAGCCGTCCTCCGCCGCTTCAGGGCGCCTCAAACGGCGCTGGGTACGAGTGGGGCGCCTTGACATTTCCCCTTTGCTCCCCCCTAGCGAAGCAGCCGAGGGGAGCCCGGGGAAGAGGGAAGGCGACAAGCAAGGGGCACCCCTGGGCCAATGGGAAACCCCCGTTCCGGCACTCCAAGAGCCCCGAGAGCCGCGCGGGGAGCCCTGGAGCAGACCCCAACTAACACAGGGAGCCCCGAGCCAGCCGAGACTCAGCTAAGACCTGGCCAGGAAGGGTGGGGGGAGCGGCTCCCCCCGGGTTGGGGGTGTCTCTGGGGGGACCCTCGTCCCCCATGCCGTAGGTCCTGTCCTCCAGCCGCCCCCTCCCCAAGCCCTAGCGCTGAGAAAACTTTCCTTTTTGTTAGATGGGAAGTTTGCAGCCATCCCCTCCCCCAAGGACTTTCTGGCAGTCCCCTGCTAGCAGTTGGGGGGCACCTAGCTTGGGGACACAGGTGGATCTTCCCTCTGACTTCGGGCGGAGAGGGGCAGAATGGGGTCTTCCTTCACTTGGCCCCCGTTACCCCCAAACATACTTCATTGGCTGCAATGGGATCAAAATACTAAGTATGTCTACATAAGAGGAAGAGGGGAGGGGGACACAACACCCGCATTGCTTAAGTATCCCAGTTCCGACTTATCTCAGACACCTCTCATCACTCCCCAAGTTTCACCTGTCTTGGTGCCCCCCGCCCCCAGATTTGTTTTGTCGCTCACTAAAAGGCTGTGGAAATTTATACGGACTGTTTTGTTTCTGGGCTTTTCAAGGTGGAGCCTCTCCTCTTAAACACTTTCTCAACCTAAGTTCCCGAGGAGGGAAGGGGGCAAGAGGCGACAGGGGCTTGAAGAGCCATTTCCCTAAACGAATTAACCCTAATTTGCCAGCCCTGGCGGAGGGCTTAACTGTTGGAAGACTACATGTACGTGCAATCGCCATCTTGCTGGAAGAACTGAGGTTGTTTCCCCCCCATCTCCCCTATTAGGAGTGTTGTTGTTATTGTCAATAAATTAATGAAAAGCGTCGTGGCTGCAACCTGGAAGACTCGGAGCTGCGAAAGTGTTGGCTTGTGATACCAGAAAAGCTCGGAAGGAAAAGTTAAAAAAATACACCTCTGGAATACTTTTTTTTAAAGAGGGAATTATATGATCGAACTGGCATCCTAGCAACACGGAGAATACCACCAAAAATATACGTCCAGGTACATTAGCACCTCTCCTTACTTCCAGGAAACCCCGTCGCTGCTCAGTTCCAAAAACTTGAGTTAGCAATATATCTTTGTTTTGTTTTCTTAAGTAAAACCATGAGAAGCAGCTGTATGGCAGCAGAAGAATGTGAATAATAAAACGTCAGCACCTTTGCCATGCCTGCGTCTTTTCTCTAGGGAGGTTTCCTTAGACTCTTTTCACAAAAAGGAAAGGGGGCAAGCAGGCGTTCATCGTTCTGGAGAAAGTAAAGACCCCGATGTAATGTCACGGAGCGGGGAAGAACGCCGCGGGGGGGGGGCGGAGCGGTCGGGAAGATACAGGAGAGAAGAATAGAGTTAAACCACAAGGCAGCTTTCGGAAATTATTCTGCTACCGAGGTTATTCGGTGACTTCCAAGTACGGAGATGACCGTAGAGGGGTTGGGAAGGGCTTGGCCCCAGCCCGTCTGTCTCGATTTAATTGCTTTGACTCCGGCATCGCGAGTGAAGATTGCGATTGCTAGTCTTACTGTTTTGTCAAATGATTAAGATCAAGACTCATTAATCTCTACCCTTTATCACTATTTCAGTGTCCTGAGCATTATTGAAAATATATTTTTTATATCCAGGCTATTTTTAATTGAGGCACTTGGAAAAAAAACTCTGGGGTGGGGATCCAAACTCGTATAAAACTTTTCTTTTAAACTGTCTTTCTCTTTGACTTATTATACCAAACAAAAAACAAAAAAACAAAACTGCGAGAAATCTGATAAGAGAGCCAGTAAATAAAATGTAATTTCAAATTTCCTCTTACTCCAGGATTGTAAATGGCAGGGAGTTTAGAAAATTAATCGGTAAAATCGAAGGTTGTTTACGGGATTCACATAAGGTATAAAAATATTACACAAAATTCTAATAATTTTTTTCCCGAAAGTTAAGACATAATGTTTAATTTATTGAAATTATAAAGTGAGGTTTTGCTTCCTTAGTGTGTTATTTCGAGCCGAGTTCTCAGGAAAGTAATTTTGTATCAGCCATGTAAGTATTTACTGAAGAATTGAAAAGGACTGCGATGAGGGCCAGAGACAAAGCAGACCTACGGGATGTGAACTCGTTGACAATTCTCTACTGACAACAGCAAGAGCTGCTTCGAAGAGCTCTCATCAGTCAGCTGATTAAATATTACCGACGGAAGGGAACCAGTCAAAGTGGCTTTCGTCGCTAAAGAGCCACCGTAGACTACACGAGCAATGTTTTGTGGGAAATGTAGTCGGTGAAGAAAGACTGGCTTCCACCGTACTGGACAGCACTAACAATGCAACAGGCGAATCCGTCCGAAGTTACTCCTCCCCGCAATTCGTCTCTGACAGCGACAGCCAAGCGCTTACGGGTGATCAAACGCTCACGCTTCCCCCTCGCCGCAGACTATTTCCACGCGTCTCCCGACGAGCCCTCCTTCCCTTTGTTCCCCTTGACGAAGCAGTGGCGGGCTCTGGGCGCCTTACGACCGAACGAGATTCACTTCGGCATCATCCGTCAAGTCCCCCTCCGCTGCTCCCGCCAGGCCTCGCGGGAGCCGTCTCCCAAGCGAACGAGGCGAGGCGGGGAGGGGCGGGGAGGGCCGCGTCGGGGGGCGCACGCGCGCGCGGCTCCCTTCACAGACCGCGGACGGGGGACGAGAAGGCCGGCGCTCGCGCTGACGGGCGGCGGCTCGCAGGGGCGTCCTCGAGGCGAGTCTCCGCGGCTCAAAACCCAGCAGCCGCTCGCGGAGACGCGTTGCCGGTGCCGCTCCTTCCGTCACGTCGCTTTCGCGGCTGTGCGAGCGCGGCAGATGGATTCACAGCCACCTTTCAGCCAGCGGGCTCCGCAAATCCAACCCGTGTGATTAGTTTACGGTTTATTTGGATTGAGTAAACCATGGTTAACGGCAGTGACGACGTAAGAACAAAGTACTTATAGTCTTTCCAGGCTGGACTCCGGTATTTATAGTACTAATTATATTTAGTTCTTGGTTCAGTCAAGGTCACTGTTTTTAGAGGATTTAGTAGCTGTGACAGAGCTGAGTTTTTCTAAATAAAATTACAACGTAGCTCAAATTTTAACTTTTTTTAAAAAAAACTGGGCTTATCGTTTTGGCATATCTTGTAGATGACAAGCGGGGTATGCCAGAATTATGACACAAGGGCAGTGGTGTATGAAAACAGCTGATAAAACACTAGAAATATTGTGAACTTACTGCAACTGTGTATCTCATGAAAAACTTGGAAAAAGTCATGCCTCTTAATATTATGTATCTCTGCTTGTTTTATATGGAAAAGGGAGACTAATTGTGGGTTAGTGCACAATAATAATGGTAGTGTGGTAGTCTCGGTATTTTTAATTCAGAAGTTTGACCTTGTATAATACAGTTAATAAAACAATGTACTACATGTAGAATATGATTTAAAAAGAATTGTGGGTGTGGGGATAAAAGTAAAAATGGCTTTTATATTTTAATTTTCAAAATATTTACTGATAACAGCATTTTAACAAAATTCAAAACATTTATGTTATACATTTTTGTAACAGATTTGCAAGAGTAGCATCTTTGTCCACATACCTTGAACAGCTTGCAGATTGAGTTTGCTTAATTTAGTCTTAGATAAATGGGTGAACCTAACCATTGATTTAGCAAAAAGATGGCTTAGTGGCAAATATAGTATCTGTCAGGAAGAAATCAAATCAGGCCAATCCCAATACATTTGTGAGGTTCCCTTGGCAGAAAATTACATTGGTACTTGACAACATTCCCACTGTATCTAAGGCTACATTAACAGAATCTTGTAAGTCTGAAAATACAAGTTCTTTACAGCCTGAGCACCTGGGTGTGTGTGTGTTCTGAGTCTTTCTCTGCCCACTGTGCAGCTGCTGGCTATGCCCTCTTATCTGCTCTCTAGGTGGCAACTCTCAACACCACCCCTCTCCCAAGATCATTCTCACATTCCATTAGTATACTTTTACTGTAGTTAAAGTAAATGATCTCTTAAGCAGCTGGTGAATGGGCCAACTCATTAAAACAAAATTATCAAGAAGGATTTAGTCCCAAGCCAGCTGTGTGACCTTGGGCCCATCACTTTTTCTCAGCCCTAGAAAGGTGTCAATGGTCAACCATTTCTGAAAATCTTGCCAAGAATTCTGCAGGGATTACTACAAGTAATCACCAGGAATCAACACTGACTCAAAGGTACAAAAAAAAGGGGGGGACACACAAATGTGGACATTTTAACTCTGCTTTCCAAGCCTAAGTCATTTCCAAAAATTGGGTAAAAGTGTTTTTTTTCCTTTGGGTGATAATACACAAAACCATTACCCGATCAAAAGAAAAACATTTAAATTGACTTAAATGTGTTTAAATGTAATATTGACTAAAAAGAACTTTCTGAAAAAGCAGTTTTGAGTAATGAAGAAAAACTTGGGAAGCACTGTTCTAACTGCCCAGAGTCTATCAACTAGAGCCAAATGCAAAACTATATTTGCAAAACAAAAGATTATAACAGATTGAGGAGTATAAAATTTTTCTTGTTGCTATTGTCAAACAATTGGGAATATTTGCTAATCTATTGCAAGCCATCCAAATACTAAATGCAGTCTTTTTCCCATTTCTGCTATAAAGGGTTTACAAGTTTACAAGAGAAAACAGGGATAGTGCTTTGAATTCCAAAGAGCACTGAATGTCAATAATAATGAGAACAGGAGGATCAACCTTTTGGGAATGCAAAATGGTTCAACATGTATATCTTCTGCCAAGCAAACACCACACATTTCTATAGTAAATGATTTTATTAAGTTAACTCTGCAGAAATAAAGAAAATCCACCACCTTCATTGTTTGGCTCTGGCAACATCAGCAGTTAAATTTCTCCCCATGAGAATACATTACTTGAATGCAACCTTTGGGAAGGAAGACTGAATTTACAATGGGATGTGCAGACATTTAATCAACATTTTAAAAAAATATTCCATTGTTCTGAAAACAATTGCTACTTATATATCCTAAACATACACTCTAAATGGTCTTTGGACAAACCAGTTCCATTGACAAAGTAACTGATTCAGCATTCTTTTGGAACAGCACATCTCCAACATGGACTGATGTAAAGCAACACTGCATTCTGAAATTGAGTGGTGTGTGACTGTTTCTCCACTAGAGGAAAATTGGAAGCAGATAGACTTTTACTGTAAATACAGCTAAATATTTGGGAGAAGGAACAATTAGTCCTCAAGGAACTTTAGGGAGAAAAATCTGGTCCACCTTGTGGTAAACTGCTGTGAAACTTAAGTATAAGATTTTAAAACATATCCCCGCCCCATCCCCGAAAATATTAAAATTATTTTCATGTATAAAGTTCCAAAAAGGTGCTACTAATAGTATCAAGCCCAAAACATGCCCAAGTTATGCAGATGCATGTGATGGCTATTCTGATAAAGTCTTGTTCTCTGCTTCTGGAGAAGAATGCTGCTTTAGCCTCCAAAGTGGTACCTAGAAAGATAACTAACCTATGGAACAAAGAAAGAAGTAGAATTAAGAAATTTGCATTATGCTTAAAAATATTTCTTTCGTATGCAACAGGACTTATGACCATTCTAAGAATGATGGAAGATGTCTAAAATATTTAGAATATCTTGGAGACGATAGCCTATTTATTATAGCTGCAACAACCTTGGCTTATAAACTTTAGATGCAGAATGAAACTGAGCTATCCCAGACCTATACAGTAATGGAGAACCACCTATGGCTTTCAGTCTGATTTCATGGAGTTCTGCAAGTAGGATGTTTATATATTTCTCCTCTGGCATCCCACAGAATAGGGGAGAGAAGAGGAGGCAGTGATGACAGAGAGGAAGGTTTTGAGCATTGTCAACAAGCAGTGAGATATCAATACAAGTGACATCCCTGCTGCTGGAGATAAAGAGACCTCCTAAAACCTAAATCTTACAGCCTGGCTCAGCTTGTCACTTTACACAACATGTGTTGTTAATGCAAACATGGTCGTTTACCGATACTGTTGTGCACCATCTCTTTCTCTTCTAGGGCCGCCATGGCCAGGCGCAGATGTTCCTTCAAATGTTCAATCTCTCGTTCTGACCGCTGTTTGATGTGATTTAGCTCTGCATAAATATCATGGTATTTTCCTGAGGCAAACTTCTTGTCCTGCAAGGGGAAGGAAGTACTGTTGTCCGAAATAATGGAAAACAAGGATATAAATGAAAGGCACGGGCATCTTCTGACATGAGTGTATTAATTATATATAACAGGATTGAATTATGGAATCTTTTGTGTTGAAGGTTTGTTGCTGAATGTAGTAAAAGTGATTTATGATTGTAGCAAAGCAGATGTAAGAATAAATGCTTAGCAGATAAAAAGTACTGAGTGGGGATCGCAACAAAGTTTAAAAAACAGGCATCTGGACTGGATTTTTCTCAAGTCGAAGATGTTTCGCCTTTAATCCAAAA
>JANHZU010005470.1:0-12620 GCA_032468055.1 Acrochordus granulatus | reverse complement strand
CTGCTTAGTTTCCGAGGTCAGCTATTGTTGGCTAGGCATCTATATGACTAGTACCACCATTCTCTAAGGAGAGGCATTGTTGCTCAGGGACAGAGCATCAGTTTAAAAGTAGAAGGTTGGCACCTAAAAAAATCTAATTACCTCCTGCTAATTCTACCTTCTAATACCTCCTGCTAAAAGCATTTAGTGAAACAGGATGGAAAACCTCTGAAGAGCCATTCAGAGCCAAATATGCTAACAGGCATTTGTTATCTGAAAATGCGAAGGACTGAACTGGCACCAAGTATACATGGAGGAATTATTTTTAAGAAAAATACATGACTTTTTTAGGTGCCAACAATAGGCAATCCTAAATAGCTAAATCAAGAGTAGACAACCTAAGGCCATGTAGATATCCAGGACTTCAGCTCCAACAGTTCCTTCCTTTTGACTATACTGGCTGGAATTGATGAAATCCCAAAACATAGAGAGGCATCAAGTTGCCTATACTTGATACTGAGCCAAAGGAATGAAGTTAATGGGGTTAATCCCATTAATGTTGAACTGTACCTTATGTTTCTTACTGGTGTCCAAATAAAGGATTTGACTTCTGGTGGAACAGCCACATGTCACAGTGTGCCCTTCGCCTTGCTGCTTCTACAAAGGATTGTAAGAAAGAAAGCTATATTTTAGGAGAATTTCCATTTTAAACATTCGCATTTCCCCCACTCATGGATACTGAAAAATGCCTCAAAAATCAAAAATTACTTCTGTTCAGCAGCCAATGCAGGTCTTTGTCAAGGATTTTTAATTAAATAAATATAGCCATATGTCTTTGTAAAACAGCAATTCTAAACTATTTTAGTGTCTAACACAACTTCCACCATAAATATATTATTTTACATCATACTGAAAACTTTTATATTCTACACAGTTCTGATTGCTTACAACGCCCTTTTCTATTGCCCTTTCAATAGTTCAGATTTGTTCTACTGAATAAGTAGGCCTTCCTCTATGTTAATATTGCAGATGAAGCAACTATTTATGGACATTTGGCTAGTTACATAAACCTTGGCTTTTGAAATCCTCAGAACCGACATTAGGATGATGCAATCTTCCCATGCATGTGCCCAGATGAAAATATTCTATTTTTATATAAATCCACTCCTTGGACAAACTATTCACACAATAGCCCAAACTGCATATTTTGTAGGGATACACAAACACAATGGATATTGTGTATAAAATAAGTAAATAAAATACTGACTTAAAAACGAGATATATCAATGTTGTTTCAGGAGACAGAAAATAGGATTTTCTGAGGCATACCTGCCCATCCATGCTGCATTTTGAAGACCAAACTGCAGGCAGAAAATAGAAACAAGAAAATATGGGACAACATGAAAGCAATTTTAGGCAGGGTTTTTAATCTCTTCCTTACCAGATAAGAAAGCTTTTCCTTATAATTTCCCAGGTGCTTCTCTGCTGTTGAAGGACTTGGACTGCTCTGCCAGTTTATCCATTCATCTTCTGCCCATTTCACTGGAGCTCCTTGGTCTTCCTTGTTATCTTCCAACTGTTGCTGCCCTGGCTTGGCAGAGTGGAAACACTCCCCTTGGCTTACCCATTTTTTTTCCAAGGATGGCATTGGATGCACATGGCTCTGTGAGCCTTCTTGGATTCTTGGGCTAGTCTCTGGTTTAATGGAATATGCAAGAGCTTCTTGGACCATCCCCTTTTGTCCAAAAATGTTAGGCCCTGTGGGGCTAAGGGATGTGCAACAAGCCTTCAAGTCATTCTTCTTAGGAGTTAAAGCAACTGAATGGTCTCTTTTGCTCAGCCAGTCATTACTAGCCCTGGCTCTTAAACTCCTGGCTTCTCTTTGACTTTTCCAGTTATTCTCTAGATGCTGCTGTGAAGCAGCACAGCACCTTGTCTGCTCAAGGCATACTTGGCTACTTTCCATTAGCTTCCCAGTACTTGGAGGATGTCTGAACTCTCTCAAGCTGTTCCATCTCTTTTCTCTGCATCTCTTTGGGGTGATATCACTTTGGTCACTACCAGTAGATGTTCCAGGACTAGAGCTATTCACAGTCTCTGCACTATGGCTTTTCAAACTAATTCCCATTTGTTTCCTAGAATTCAAAGAATACTTTTTCACTCCTTGGGTTCCCCACTGATCATGCCCAAGCCTCGAACAAACAAATGACTGCCCATCTTTTTCTCTACATACAATTCCACTCCTTGAGCCAACACCACAAATAACTTCTTGTGAGTCTCTTATGTCCTTTTTTGGCTGGTCAACTGTACCTACAAGGAGCAAAGGTTTTCCCCGTGCCTTCCGGTCACTTTCTTTATACCTCTCAAGTTGCCTTGTTAGCCTTGCTTGATTCTTGTCCAAAGTCTTTGAAGGATTAGCAGTGTGCAAGGTACTTGGACAGCTCTTCCATCTGGTTTCTGTGCCATTCTTCCCAGAGATCTTTTGATGCAAGATCTCCATTTGCCTCCCATGAGTTGTAGGACAAAGGACAGTCCTCTCTGCCCTGGAACTCAGACAGGACACAAGTTCCTCCAGTTTCTTTCCGCCTCTCTCCATTTTCTGAGAGGCTGAAGTTGCTGAGCACAGAGATATTCCTTTACTCTGAATGTCTGTCTCTAATTGCTGAGCTGGGCTCCTGAAGTGCACAGACTCACCTTGGTTCTGGCTACTTATCTTGAACTGCTGTTCTGATCTTCCTATGGAAAGAGATTCTCTTTTCCTGGACTGTTCTGGCTCCCATGGCAATCTGTTCTTGACCTGAAGCAAGGAGGGAAAGAATGAATCATGCAAGTTTCATCTAGGTACCCATTGCAAACACCTAAACTTAATGAGTTATCTTAGAAATTAGAAATTCATCAAAAAAGTATCCCTCACGGTAAAATTTGTAATTTGAAAATGTAGTTTCCTACAGTGGCTGATTTCTTTACATTCCTCTTTAATTTTCAGTAAAAGAATGTCCTGCTGCATCTCTCTCATTGGTGGCTATTCAATAAGAGCCAACATAATTTGTTAAAAACACCTCATAAAGCTTATTTATTTTACATATTTATATGCCGCCAATCTCTTAGCAACTTTTGGTAGCTAATAATCAAATTGACAATTACATTTACAATTTAAATGTAAATGTACAATTATTCCCGGCCCCTCCCACCAACTAGCAGCGTCTGAACTTCAAGGCTTCCTTCTGCTGTTTGGCCTCGCTGCGTATCTGGCACTGCCTCACATCCAGTGTCAGCTTCTCACTTTCCCTTCGCAGCTAGTTCCCACCAAAATGGTACTCATTTATTGACTTGCTTTCAAACTGCTAGGTGGGCAGGAGCTAGAGGCAAGTAACAGGAGCTCACTTCGTCACGAAGGTTGTGGCTCGAACTGCTGGAGTGGCAGCCATTTCTGGTCAACAGATCCCGGCGTCATTATGCCGCTGTGCCACTGCGCCTCCTTGTTCCCATCAACAGGGGCCAAAATAGTTGTTTCATCCCACTTAATGGTGAAGCTATCCTGACTCAACCTGCTTGGTCTTACTGAGATGCCTTCGCTGGCACTAAACTAGGCCTTCTCTGTATCTTATGTTCTGAAGCAGAAACATTTAATTAAGGTAATATTTTAAAATGAAATATGTGTTCAATGTTGCAGAAGAGTGCTGCAGTTGCCTTGTTAAGAGGAAATATTGTAAGATACAATTGTCATCACTGATGTTTGTAAATGTGAGTGTTGGGATTTGAAGATAAGCAACGAGGGGTCAATTATTTTATTTTTCAGGCACTATGAAGAGAAGTTGTGGAATTCTGGTGCTGTAAGATAATTAGGGCTATGGGTACTGCATATGCAAAAAATCTTTACTATAACACTCAATGGCTCAAGTTCATTTTCCAATCTGACATCCTCCAAGTTGGTTGGGATTGCAGCTCCCACAATTCCTTAATTATACTGACTCGGAATTCTGGGGACTACAGTTTGAGCACATCTGAAAACATTAATGTAAGCAAATGGTTAAACATTAATTTGTTGGAGTTAGGAGAACTAATAATTGTTGGTTGGATACTTTTCTAAGTCTTCTGAGATTTCATTAGATCTTTCCCACATACTTACAGCTTTATAGTCAAAGATGTTAACTATGAATTTAGTTAAAATTCAGGGGGTTCTAAAAAAGAAGTCCAAAGCACTGAAGTTGCTAAATTCTGCAGTCGTTAAGAAATTTGCAAAATAAACAGAACATTCTCAATAGTCCGGAAAAGCTCACAGAGTGCCATCAAAGAATCAGTATCAGATTGACTGGTCAAGCAGGTTGTTCTGAGCTCCTGAGCTCTGACCCCGAATCCTATGTACTTGCTGCCCTCAGTGATTACTATCAGTATATTTAAAACAAATAAACAGCATTACTTTGTAATGACAAAGTAGATTCCTATATTATGTTGGTTTATACATGGTGGCAATTTTTCAGACCTCATGCTCACATCTGTTATTACAGAACACACATGCCTTGGGATGCATCCCTGGCAGCCACCACCAGCAGTTGAGGAAATTAAAATATAGGTTTCAACTATTTTTAGTTGCTATGCCCATCCATGAAAGTGTTCTGCCATCCTTTGGCAAATGAAATGGCTAAGCAATTTCTTCCCAACACCAAGCTGCAAAAATATATACAGGGTTTCCTCCCTGAGCTTCAAGGCTGCAAAGTTATGTTATTACAGTAGGGCACCCAAAGCTTTCTATCTTAGAAAAGCCTGAAAGCCCCATCTTTTCTTACTGACTTTTCTCTTCCAAGAAGAAAAGAAGCTAGGAGTACCTTGTGTACTCATGTACCTGCAATGCAACTTTGGAATCTTTTCAGCCCTCTGAAGCCATGGGAATCTGAAAATGTTGAGGGTATTTCACAGCCAGAAGAGAATAACTTCTTTGAAAGGAAAGACAAATCTGATATCCTTGCAAAGCTAGCACACCAAGATTAGACCGGTTTACTTCTTCCTCATACCATGGTAAATTTTGTACAACCAGGAAGTGTTGGTTACCACAGCAACTTTCTTCCTGAGTGCTTTGAAGTGATACAAGCCAGCTGTCTGTACCATGGACCGGTCTAAATGTCCTCAGTATTTCTTCCCACAGTTGAAGAGCAAAGATGAGAAAGCAAAAGTTTCATTCTTCAAGGTGGATTGTCACAGAAATCAACAAATTAAGAAATGCAACACTGAAAATATATTTTCTTTTTCTCTTCAATACCCAGCTGCTAAATGAAACTGATATTCTGTCTGTGGACCAGATACTCACTTCTCTGAACAGGGTGGGGCTCGACTGCCTTCTGACTAAGCGCCCTTCCTTTGCCAGCTTCAAGGACTTACTGTCCAGTCGTTCTAGGAGGCCCTCTTCCAGAGCTTGAAACACTTCCAGTGTTTCTGATTTCCTAACAACCAAAATGGAAATTGTTCACAAACAACTGAAGTAATCTGCAAAGGGTCTCCACATTCATATACAAAGATGTGAGCATTTACATTCAGGCTATGTTTTTAAAATTAAACTACTTGTATTATCTATGAAAACTTTTCCCAATCTGGTAACTTTGAGCCCTATTTGATCATAAAACCCACTATTCTCTCAAAGGCAACAGTATGCTGATATAATGGTAAGTAATACAAGTAGTCTGCAAAATCACAATTATGATCATAACTGAGCCTGAACTTTTGATCATAAGCCAAGTCACATGACTGGACTTGATTTTACAACTGTTTTTACAAGAGCTGTTAAGTGAATCAAGTGGTCATAAAGTCTGAATTCAGCTTATCCAATGGGCATTCTTTGCCAGGAAATAGCAAAAAATTAACAAAATGTGACTGCAAGACCCTACAATAGGTCATAAAGATGAACTGATTGCCAAGCAAATGCAATCGTGACTGTGGGGTGATGCAGCAGTTGTTAACTTTGAGGACAGGTTGTAACTTTCTTTTAGTCCATCATGACTTTGAAAAGTTGTTAAGCAACTGGTTGTAAGTTGAAGACTACCTGTATATTCCAAACCCATTGGAGGGGAGGTTACTGATTTCAGTCTATATATAAAGTAGTTTGAACTACAAGGATTTTTTTTCTGAATGGATGCACAGATTTAATTCCCATATGCTAAAGTCATGTTGCCAGTTGTCTCATTTTGGAACCCTGAAATTATGGTTTTAAACTATAGCTTATTATTTTATAGGGGGTGTGGTGGCTGAGTGGCTAAGTTGCTGGGCTTGTTGGCCAGAAGATCGGCAATTCAAGTGTTGTGTAATGGGGTGAGCTCCCATTATTTGTCCCAGCTCCTGCCAACCTAGCAGTTCAAAAGCATGTGCAAATACAAGTAGATAAATAGGTACCACCTTTGGTGGGAAAGGTAACAGCATTCCATGTACCTTGACATATAGTCATGCCGGCCACATGACCATGGAAGTGTCTTCAGGCAAAAACTGGCTCCCTTGACTTTGAAGTGGAGGTGAGCACCACCCCCTAGAGTTGGCCACGATTGACAGGGGAAACCTTTACTTTTATTATTTCATTTATCACATAAACCATAATTAAGCAGTGTGTAAACCCTGGGTTTGACTACATTTCCTTCTTCCACTCATATTATGTTTAGGGTTTCATTTTCCTCTAAGACTGATGCTAGGAAAAGCTCCATCCTTATTTCTCTAGCTTATAACTAGAGAGTGTGTGAGTATTGTTCCTGCAGTTATGTCTCTGTCCCTTCTTTGACTTCAGACTAGAGATGAAGAACAGAGCTACCAATCCCTCCATCTTTGTGGGAGAAAGATGACAACAGCAAAATGCACTAAATGGAATGAAGAAGTTCTTTGGTAGCAAATAATGTTGGCTTGAATACTAAGGCAAGGCAAAATTGATGAACCATGAAATGTGTTATATATGTACTAGAAAATTACAGTGAATAGTTTAGTCCTTTATTGATACACTCAGTGATAAACCTGAATTTGTACTCTAAATTTTTATTACATAAGTAGCATGCCATTTTATAAGGAAGTCCCTTATGTATATACAAGAATCTATTGGTATAGAATGTTCTTCAGAATCACAAAGTTGATCAAAACCTTACAGTGCGGACATTCTGGCACTAGCAACAGATGGTGTTCAGATTCCACCTTAAGATGAGAGACAACTCAATCGCATATGATTGACTACCAAACTACCTATCAAAAAGCTTTGACTAATGTTCATCCAAAAGTTACTTCTGACAAACTTTAAATAGATCTTCGATAATACAAGCCTGCCTTTTTGTGAAGGTAACCCTTCAAATGTTTGATGAGTGCTACCATAACCATTTAGTCATCTTTAAGCTGATCATACTCAGTAAGCTCATTTCAATACTATTTTTACCAAGAATATTAATGATTACCTCCCCCAACTTGTGGTCATCAGTTGGGTACTCCAATACCATTCTCTCCCATAGTTTCTTGTTAATGGCTATGTTGAGGCTTTAGCCCAAAGTATATGGGAGCTCCAGAACGTTTGATTCTGCTCTAAAGAGACCAAAAGGAATATTCTCCATTTTCTCACAGATGAATATTTGTAGTAATATTGTTAACATAAAGGCTGATCTCATTCTCAAGCTTGTGGATGACAAAGGTTGAAGTCTGGGATGCAACAGCATCTCTTACCTGCGTTCCTGACCAAAAATCCGTTCTACCTCTGCCCGGCCTGGACTATGGGCACGGTTGTATTCTTTTTCAAAAGGCTCCTGGTGGTAGAACCTCTTTGCCTTGGGTAAGTCAGCCAAGATTGTGTAATTCTGTCTTATCAGCCCACATCTGTCCTCACTGCTGGCACTCTTGTACCAGTTCAGCTCTGAATCTGTCAAGGTAAGAGAGGAAGTAGACCACCTGCTTGCTCTTTTGCCATTGCTAGGCACAGGCAGCACACTATGATTAGGATAGGAAGTGGAAGAGATCCAATTTGAATCTGATTTATGACACTCCAAAGAGAAATAGCCACTCTTAGCTTGATGCTTCTTCCTGCTGTTCTCACAGTCCTGGCTCATAGTTCTGGATTCTATAGGGAGAGTAAATACAACATGAAAAAATGCGCAAAAAGGTGCATATTGCTGGGAAGGATACAAATCAAGCATATCTCTCAGCAGAGTTTTTAATTGCTTTTAATAAGAATTGGGCAACACAGAACCCCAAGGACTAACAAAAAAGATTCTGGCTAATCTTTTTCAGACTCTTCCTTTACACTGATGGAGTAGTGTTATTACAGACTTTCCAGACCAATTGTCCTCCAGACATATTGAACTACCAGTTTTTAAACCTCAGCCAGTTTGTCCTTGGCTGTGTTGGCTGAAATTATATGAGTTATAATCCAATTTGTAAGTGATATCAGTGTGAAGATGACTTTTTTACTATCAATGAACCTTGCTAGTGCCCAACTCACATAACAAGATTTTATAAAAAGATTTTATAACCTTTTTTTGTGTTTGTTGTTAAGTGAATCACTATGGTTGATAAACAAACCCATTGTTTGCTATTTATTTATTTATTAAATTTGCTATGGGGCAGTTATGCCAAAAACCAGAAGTAAACACTGATGTTTGGCAAAAACTTCGTAGACTGCAGTAATGTAACCAAGGACACTGCAAACAGCATTAATGCTGAGTGCCTAAAATGCAGTCATGTGACTGCAGGGGGGTGGGCAGCTGTCAGAACCTTGGAACCAGATCGTAAGTACTTTTTGGAGGTGTGATGCAAGTCAAGTAATGCCACAATTCAGAGATTTTAATGGATGCATCGTAGTGTTCCATTTATTAAGTTATTTTGATGATGGTATTTTATTTTATAAGCCACTCTGAAAGGCAGATAACTTTAGATTTTTTTGAACTTTCAACAGAGTAGTTATTAAAAAGAACAATACTTAGAGACTACCTCAATTGGAAAGGCAAAAGGAGTAACCTTGAGAAATAGGAAGAAGAGCTACAACCAAGGCAGTGGTCAGATAAAAGGAATCTGAGTCCAGGGCAGAAATGTAACTTGAGAAAGCATCTCAAGCATGACTCTCCCTAGTTCTCATGGAGCGGGGCTGAAGGCACATTCAGACTTGCAAGGTTCTGCCATTGCAACCTTATAGCAAAGAAAACTATAATTTAAAAAGAAATTATAGAAATTTGCCCACTAGAAAGCTTAATTTAAAAAGTACTTACAAGATTAGGAATGTAAAAACAACCTTTCGGAGTTGGGATGGTGAACAAACAAAGAAAGCCCTCAATCCCCATCTAATAATTTCAAAATAGTTAAAAAAGAACTGTGAAGAGGAGGTAGAGAAGAGGAGATATGATTTTGACTGGTTGCAATTGCAGCTTTTCCACCACTCTTCAGGACAAAATATGTCTTCAACTCCAGTGATGAGAGTAAGCTGAAAAAACAGATAATCTTTATAAAGACAATTTCTACAATGAGTTAAGGCAATGTGCATTCCATTCCTTGATGAGGCCATTCCATGAACAGAGCCCAATTCCTAGCTCTGAGACGTTATCTGAAGAATGCCAGTTTTCAAAGAATGGAGGGAAGGAATGTTTCTAAGTCCCTGGAACAAGTTTGTACAGACAGTGTATGTAAATACAGTATTATTTAATATATAAATATTACTATTTTGTAATACTAAATGTTACTTAGAAATCCAATGAAGATGAGACTGGGCTTTCATTGGTCACAGGAAAAAACTTCAGTGTTCAATACAAGTTCAGTATCTCTTCCTCAGAATTTCTCTTGGTTTTTTTCTGCCTTCTGTGGGAGATTTTTCCATGTTTTTAACTTGCTTCTTAATATCATTTCCATTTGCAGCTTCTGGGTGAAAGTTAGATGTTCCTCTGAGCATGGACAACACTGCAGTGAAGATTGGCAGCCAGGTGGCAAGGTCTAGCCAATAAAATTCTCCCCAGAAAAGGAAAGATCAAGAGACCCACTTATGCTCTATGGATAGCTCATGAGGGGACTGCAGAAACTGAGTTTCTTGTAGTCGATCATGAGTTGAATGGCTTGGAACTAGGGGGATTACCACTGCATTCAAGACCACTGTGCACTCCTTATGGACACTTGACCCACAAAAGCCTCGCTTTCTTAAATGCTTTCTCACATAATTTGACAACTTAAGAGAGATCTTTTGACTGGCTGGAAAGAATAAAGACACTCAGTGAGTCACCTTCCCTTTGGAATGAAGAAGAAAAAACCTACCTTAAAATGTTTGACTTAAAAGCGAACAACAAGATTATAATTTTAAAAAGTTTTGAACAGATAAAGGGAACATAATTTTTTTAAGAAATATTTTTTTTCTTTGATGTAAGTGCCTTCAAAAATAATAAATTAACTAGACAATCAGACTGAACCTTCATGGGAATATTGTTTATTAAGGGAAGTAGACAATGGATTTTACAGAATAAGAAGATAAGAGTAATAAAAGCCAGACTGTGTGACTGTTGGTAGAGAGCGCTAATTGGGAGTAAAGTTTTGAAGACAGAGAAAAGCAAAACAGGAAAAGACCCCAGAGAGGACAACTATTACTCACCAAATTAAGCTTCTACAAAGGTAATTATCTTTGTTAACAACGAGAGATATGGAAATAAAGATGGATTATGCAAAACCGAAAACATTAATCTGCAGATAAATCAGGGAAATGGTTGGCATATAAGCTGTGAAAAGAAAAAAGTGATACTAAAGTTTCAAGAAGGAAATACTATAACAGATAATGCAAATATGCAAAAAGAATTCCACTAGTATTATTCTACTTTATAGAAAGTTCAAGAAATTCCCTTGGAGAAAGTGGATGAATATTTACATAACCAGAATTTAGAATCAGAGACTAATTTTGAAAGGACCTATAATGATAAGGGAAGTTTGTGAAGCTATTAAAAAGACTAAAACAAGAAAGGCAGCTGGTCCAGATGGTCTGCTGGCCTCTTATTATAAATGTTTTGAGGATGAATGTTTACAACCTTTACAACAAATGATGATGATTATTCTACAGAATGGAAAAATTCTTGACAGCTGTAAAGACGCCAATGTAGCATTATGGGCTTATAAAAAGAAAGGAATAATGGTGTAATCTGAGAGAGAGTTTTGATTAATATTGTATGTATAACTGCCAAGTGAAAGTTTGGAAGCAATTTCTTATATTCCTTTTCATGTTCTGGTTTTTCTTGTTTTTCTTCTTTTTTCCTCTCACATTTAATGTACTTATTACGGATGTACAGTATAACTTTTTAATAAAAACTATTTTTAAAAAATATTATTTCCTTTTGTCTTTCAAGCACCTAGACAGCTCTTTCCCCAAACAGCCAAATAGAGGAGAAATCCAGCATAACAGAAGGTGATGTGAACTGAAGACTAATATGTATGCAAAGCACTATATCCAAGGAAGGTTGATATAAGCGGTGGAGCAAATTTGAGTGCGTGTATGTGTTTTGAGAGAGAATAACTTATTTTTATTACATGAATAAGTTTTATTTGAACATAGATTTTTTTTCCTTTGTGGAGCACTAGGTCAGGACTCTTTATAAGCTAAAGTATTTTCTAAAAATAAGGTCTACTGAAAGACTGCAGATGTTGTTGGTGATAGGAAAATTATACCTGGTTTCAGATAACTCCAGGACACTGTTCTTCTACAGGATGTTGCTTCAGCCCATCGATGCCTATCAGAATACAGGTTTTCAGATTGTACCTTTTTCTTCTGACTTGCAGTCTGCAGCAGGTTTTCTTTTTCAGACCCCAAAATGTTGCTCAGCAGTCTAGTCATTTCCTGGTTCTAAGAGAAAAAGAAATTAACATGTCACTAAAAAGGCCTTTTACAGAAGTATATTTATTCATGTACATATTCAGTATTTCATATAATATGAATGTTGAAAAATAGTGAGATTGCAGATATCTGGAGGAATATTACTGATCTTTGCTTGAGAAATAGATGTGCAACGTTAAATATTTATGTAAGAATGCATTAGGTTCTGACAATTAGAAGAATGCTATATATTCGTTGCTCGATCAGCCAGATGTTTAGACTGGATTCTTATTTCTTTATACAAAGGGAAAGATAGCAAGAGTGAATGCAACAACTACCAGGGTTGATTTTATGTCTGCAAAACTATTTTAACGAAATTCTGAATGCAAGGTTTCAAGAGGGGTCCATCAGAAAATTTTAGGTAGTGTCATATGGCTTTACATCAGGAGGGAATGTGCTTAGACTTTTGCTCTTTAGCTCACTGAAAAATGTATGAATGGAGAAAGTTTATTACATATTTGCTGATTTAGAGAAAGCATGGTAAAGAGAATAAGATTAAATATGGAATATTTTGCATGTGTATGGATACATACGTGATTAATGCAGATATGAGAATAAACTGAATACTAAATTGTATAGTTAAGCATTGAGTAAGGAGTAAGACAAGGGAGTGCAATGCTCCTTTGTCTATTTAATATACAGTCCTGGCCAAAAGTTTGGAGAATGACACAAATATTAATTTTCACAAAGTCTGCTGTTTCAGTTTGAATGATGGCAATTTGCATGTTCTCCAGAATGTTATGAAGAGTGATCAGATCAATTGCAATTAATTGCAAAGTCCCTCTTTGCCATGAAAATGAACTTA
>JANHZU010005469.1:28617-47977 GCA_032468055.1 Acrochordus granulatus | reverse complement strand
AGGAAGGAAGGAAGGAAGGAAGGAAGGAAGGAAGGAAGGAAGGAAGGAAGGAAGGAAGGAAGGAAGGAAGGAAGAACACTAAGTGGAAAAGACTAGCTTCTCTGATTCTGTCACACCTTGTTTGGCTTCAAAAGTGCTTTAACAGTCAGATGCAAGGTGGAACTTTCAGGCTTCCTAGGGCAGCTCACAAAACTGCACAGAAAAAGTAAACAACTGCAAGCAAGACCACATGACCCTGGGATGCTGCAGCTTTCATAAACACATGCTGGTTGCCAAGGACCCAAAGTGTGCTCATGTGACTATGGGGATGCTGTGATGGTCAGAAGCATGAGGACTGATTGTTAGTTATTTCTTTTCATTGTTGTTGTAACTTTGAATAGTTGCTTATAAGTCGAGGACCACTTGTACTGAGGTGATATGTTTTTTTTTTTGAGTTTGCTCCGTGCATCAAATATAGACAAAACAGGATTGTTTCTGAAAATTCATCCTCTCGTGCACATGATGTAACCAATGCTAGAACTAAGGATTTTAGCATAGTTTTTAGGAGTCTAGAAAATACCTGAAAAATATGGTGAAATAAGGGAAAGACTGTCAGCATCCCAGCTCAGCTCTGATTCTCAGAAAAAGTCACAAGGTGGTGTGGGGGTAAGCAAAATCAAACCATGTGTGAAGAGGGGGATCAGCCTAGAGTCCTTATGACCAAATGAAGGAGGGGCAACCTTTGAGGCAACCGTTAATGTATAAGCCAAGGCCTTTCCTAAGTTTTGGCACATAGAGAAATTCTTGCAACCCTTAAGACAGCTTTTTCTTTTTCTTTTTTTATTCTCAGTAAAAGAATAGCAGTTACTTTCCTTTGGCTTCTTCTTTTCAAATCCAACAGGTAGCCTCTGCATTATCAAGGTACTTCTATAAGATTTGTGGAATCTTATTGATTTGTTGTTTCTTGTAGTGTTCTTGATGCTTTCTGAGCTTGGTTGTTTTCTTGCAGATGTTTCATTACCCAACTAGGTAACCTCTTCAGTGCCAGAAGGGAGGGTGGTTGGCTTTCTGTTTATATATAAGTGGTTTGCCCTGTTTGTTGATGGGAGCGTTCTTGATGGTTTCTTGATTAGGGTGTAGTTTACTGTTTGTCTGCGTTGGTCGTTCCTTGACTGGGGTATTGTTTACTGCCTGATCGTTGGTCTAGTATTAATCTTGGTGTTAATCCTTGCTTATCTAGGTATTGATTGCTAGCAAGGAGATTTTTTGGTCTCTTTGCCTCTTTTTTAGCTTTCTGATTGTCTCCTTTGATTGGTATGTAGACATTCTTTATTACCCACAAGGCAAGCCTCTTGTATATAAACAGAGAACAAACGCCACTCCCTTCTAGCACTGATGACATTACCTAGTTGGGTAATAAAATGCCGGCAAGAAAGCAACCAAGCTGAGAGAGCACCAAAGACCCCACAGTTCAATCCCGAAGTACAAATACTCTCTTCTGTTGGCTGTGGTTTCTTGTGCCATATGTTACTAATAATTTTACAGGGCTAATTAATCTGAACCTAATGTCTTTATTCCAAATGTAAACATATCTTCTTTTACATGCACACCCAAATTTATGCACCTTTTCCAAAACGGGACAAACGTGTCAATATGGATTTTTCACATTAGCATTTGTGTTTCGTTTCTAATGCTAGAGAATTGGAATTGAGCAATTGATATCAGCATTGGCTTCCTTCCTATTACAGGTTTCCTTGCCAAATTTGTGAATGTTACAGTCTTGCTGTTGACCCATTGTGACATAATCACCAGCATTGAGAGCTGTGCTCTTTTTTTTTAGATCCCAAAGTAATAATGGCTGATAAATCTGCTATAAGGATCACTTTGATATTATACATACAGTCCTTATTTGCCCAAGGGTATTTAACAGAATGGGGATAAATAGTTGGGAAAAGAGATATGTGAACATGGCTAATTGCACTTGGATTGCCTACAACATGGAATCTAAATGCAGCATTAATGTTTTATGTAAGAGGGACATGGCTCAAAAAGACATAGATTGAAAGGATTGAGCATCAGACTAAGAGCTTCTTTGGAATCACTGACTGCCAGATTTGACCAGAAGTCTTCAATCATTTTAGATTATTTGGCATATTAGGATTTTTTGAGAAATTTCAACAATCTTGAGAAAATGGCTACCACAAGGGAAGACTTACTTGGGTATAAAATGACTGACATGGTATGCATGGACATTTACAGAACACCGTACTTTTTATAAAGCAAACTAGAAAGAGAGATGTCTACCTTCCTTGGTTCCCCCTCATCTCCACCTCATCTGGGTTCCCCTCATTACTGTTTTGGTTCCCCCAAATGTGTTCTTTCTCTCTGGATAGCTAAATAGTTGGCTCCTGACCCTCCAGCAAAATAGTTGGCTCCTGACCCTCACAAAATCATTTTATTTTTCTAATAACATTTATGGAGCTCATGTGTGGTTCATGAGGCATTTCACAGGAGAATGAGAGAGAAAAGAGAGCGAATGAATGAGAGAATGAGAAAGGGAGAGAGGAAAAAAGAGAGAGGGAGAGAGAGTGAAAGATAGAGAGAGAGATTCAACTGAGGCATTTACCAAGGGAAGTAAGTGAACACTGGAGTCGAACAAGCTTAATTAGATGGGGAAAAATGATTTTTCCCCCCTCACCTCCCTAAATGGGGTAGGGGCTGAACAGAAATATGGTGAATATTTTTCTTCACTTTTTAAATATGGACTCTATTTGTTCATGGAGTGAATACCCTGGGGTGAAATTTATCAGTGAGCACACTCATCTCCTACTTTAAAATACTTATTCACAAGTCCCTTTCTTTCTTTCTCTTCCACTCTGTGTCTTTGTGCTCTTCTGTTGTAGGTTTTGCTTTAACAGCCTCTGCATAGATCCAAAGGCAGAGAAGATCTTACAAGAAGGTCTCCAGGGAGCCCTATGCATTTTAAGTTTCCCTAGTCCTAGAGGGAGAATAAAAATTTGCATTAACCATCAGTAACCTTTGCTTTAAGGGGGGGAGAAATCCATTTTTGCAGATAGATTCTTACGGACTTTACTCTGCAATTCAGGCTACATAAACAGATCCATTCCTAAGAAATGTATACAGGCCCAAGGGCCACTGCAAAGCTTTCAATGGGCATTTCACTTTGACAAAGGTTGGGTCGATGCACCTCTTCCAAACACTTGATAGAGAGCAGAGACACCCACTTCAAAGCAGTGGCAAAAGTGTTGAGGGTCTTTTGAGAACTTCTATAAGTTTCTGTCCATTTTTCCTCTAGGACCATGCTGCCCTCCATCTCTTTCACACACAAACATCATTTTTTTTAAAAAAATAGGAGAGCAAATCTAGCCAGAGAGAATTTTCAGTCTGAATCTAGCTTCTCATTCAAGTCAACCCTGTAGAAGACAACCTCAACTCATATTCAAGCCAAATGAGAGTCAAACCCTGTTTTGTGTGACTGATGTTTAATGAACTCATCAACCTAGTTTAGTTGAACACACAAGGAAGGAAATCATGTTGAGTATGATGTAATATGATGTAACTCCAGTAGACTTGGGGACAGCTCTGACCTTTGTAGCAAGGAGCTGTCCCATTCCCCCAGGCACTCTGAGATGTCACTGTTCATGGATATGGCAGACAATGTAACATCCAGATACCTCTTTGTAAGCCTACCTGTTACATGCATGGATGCTCAATGCAGACCAAAGTCACAGGCAAATGATTATTTATTACCTTTGTCCCTGTTTGCTTGTTACATTACATGCTTGGAGTGATGCACAATCGGGTCTTTAGCCAGTGCTGACTGTGAAATCTCAATTTCACAACTCACTTTGTAGTTTTGGACATAGTTCAAAATCTTTAATCCTTAGGCATCCCTAGGCCTTTTCCTTCTGCCTTTAGGGCTTAAAGGAAAACTAACCAATGCCCTATGCTGCTGGTAGAGGCATAGATCCCATCCATCTTGGCTTCAACTTTTATTAAAACCCAATTCGCTCTCTGAATTGTTCTCAGTGAAACAAAATTACTGGCATTTATCACTAATTAGCTTATAATAATTATCCACATCTAACAGAGACACTCACATTGCACAGAAGAGATCATCAGCCAGAAAATATCTGTTGTAGTGTAAAATTGCTGAATGTAGGAAACTGGTAATGGTTAAAAAAAGTTCAGCTCTTATATTATTATTGTTATTATTATTATTAGTCTTAAAAGTCATGTGGGGGGATAAGCGAAGAGATGTGAACACCTATACTATAGATGATGATGATGATGATGATAAAAAATGATGGGTCTCTTTTTCCTATACAACATATATAATTACATAAATATTAACTAATTTAATGCAGGCCTGACAGATTTATTTATGTCTTTCTAGCAAGCAAACTCATAAAACTAGAGGACTTTATATCTGGAATCCATTAATTCATCAGTGTATGCTTGGAATAGCACTGATTTATAGTCAACAGGAGATAACCATCTCCCATTCTTGAAAGGGACATGCATAATTTTAGATTTATTGCTGCAGATCAGAGCCAGTCCGAAGAGAGGAAAGAAGAGGTGCAAACTTTAGCTGTCAGTTTGGGTTTGCATCTTCATTGTAAAGCTATAGAGGAGAGAAATGACATGAGCAGTAACTTTTCTACATGAGAACTTTGCAACATTGCGAGAAAGAATGTTGGCATTGTGAAAATAAAGCTAGAGAGGAGGAGATTGTTTTTATGTAAGTTTTGTAGCCATGCCAAAAATATTTTGGATGAAAACCAGAATTTTTCGGTGGACAGCTCTCAAAAGGATCTTTTAGCTGATTGAGTGGTCAACCCAATGGCAAGTGCAATTAAGTTCAAATAAATGTAAAGTGATGCACATTGGTGTGAAAAGCCCACATCTTATTTCACATACATAGAGAGTTGTGGGTAACAAGCTAATGGAAATATGTTAAAGCGCAATGAATAACATAATGACAACTCGGTGTCCAGCTGCTGTAAATATGCCAAATCCTACACTATGGATCATTAGGAAGTGGACTGAAAATAAAATTGCCAGCACTGTAATATCCTTAACCAAATTGATGGTACATCTACATCTGGAGGAATGTCCATTACTTTATTTGGAAAAGGAAATGATACAATGCAGAAGAGGGCAACCAAGATGATCAGGGAGGTCAAATACCTTCCTTATAAGAAAATGCTAGGAGGTGCAATATTAAAAAGGAGGCTGTGAGACCATAAATTAAGCCCTCCATTTGTAATGTGCATTGTTGTGTGGTTCCACCTGCCATCTTGACTTTGTTGGCCCACACATAGAGAGATTTTATGCTTTGGCTTGGGTTTCTTTGGCTTAAAAAAAAGGCATGTCAGAGAGAAGTTAACACTGAGGTACAGAAAACCATGAATGGCATCAAGAAAGTTTATGGAGAAAATCTATGTGATTGCTAATAGCTGACAATGACAAGATGGCAGGTAATCAATGGAGAAAAGGGAATGGGAGAAGTTTTTCTTCCTTTCTCAACACATGAAGACCAGGAATCATTCAATTAAACAGACTAGAAAGAAAATTTAGAGTAGAATTCAGTACATCATTATCCTGTAGAATTAATTTCTACAAGTCAGGATGATGAC
Source organism: Acrochordus granulatus (assembly GCA_032468055.1). Lineage (NCBI taxonomy): Eukaryota > Metazoa > Chordata > Lepidosauria > Squamata > Acrochordidae > Acrochordus > Acrochordus granulatus. The sequence goes on along the minus strand of JANHZU010005469.1, from coordinate 42,338 downwards.
CACTATCTCCAATGGTTTTAAAAAGGGATAGGAAACATTTTTGAAGAACAAGTTTCTCAGGGGCTTTTGGAATAGAGGTAGAAGATACAGTAGGACCATCTCTATCTCATTCTGGAGAGCACACAGGAATCATCTGGTTGGCCAGTATAAGAAGCAAAATGATATTCAGATGGGCCTTGCCATAATTTCAGAAGGTTGTGCTACAATATCACATATAGCATGAGGGAGCATTACGTACACTGCTGTAAGTTCTACACAATAATATTGGAATAAACATAAAATAAATCACACAAACATGTACATTCCCATTGATATCAGTGTGTGTGCTTTTAAGAGGACAGAAGAGACTTGCTAAGTTTTTATTTTGTTCTATATGTTATAAAATTGATAAATATTTAAGCTACTTTACTTCCACAGAGGGGGAAAAAGTAGATATGTTTTAATGGGGCCTCTTGGCAATAAATCCTTGTTCAAATGTGGCCAGAATTATCAGTTCTCCAGACTACTGGATAATTGAAAGAATAGGTGTCCTGTCTCTCTTGTAGTATCAGGTGTTGTTTTCTTTTGTGTTCAGCATTAGAAAACACATTAAATCCATTTCTCTTGTGCCTCTGTTTATTTCCAAATTATTGTTATATAATTCAAAGTAACATGAGAATCTACAAAAATCAATAAGTCTTCCAGAGCAAAATGACTATGTGAAATAGCTTCTATTCACAATGGAGACATTCCTACACAAACCCCCATCATGTGAAACAAGGTTGCATTTTGATCTCTGTGTTTCCAGCAATGAATAGAACGTTTCTGCCTAGAAAGGCATCTATGTGCCCAATCAACACAAAATATTACATTTTGTGATGCCTGTGCATTTTTGTACCATTGATTACCATCAGCACTTTGTGGGGTGGTAAAAATTTAAGCAATTTTTAGACCACAATAGCTGAGCCAAACTTTTCAGACAGGTTAACATGGCATGACAAATTGCACCTTCCTATTTGTAGAGGGAATGTCCTTAAAAACAAAGCGACCACCATGACAATGGTCAAATAAAAGACTCCTGAGCTCAGGCCAAGAAATTAACATGAGAAAACATCTAAGACAAGCCACTCACTCATTCGCATGAGGCACATTCAAACTTGCAAGCACATTCAGATTTTCAAGACTCTGTTACTCTTGCAATCAAAGCAAACATGACCAAAATGACATTGATTGCTTAATATGATATACCACGTTGAGCTGACATGATTGAAAAATAGGTTCACTTCCCTCAAGTTGCTAACTGTCACTATATTAGATATTAAGTATTAAAAAGTTCTAGAGGTTTTCAAATTAAACTTGGTCTTTGGGGACTCAAGAATTTTCTCGGCAATGGTAAGAAAGTGGTTTCTACTGTTTTCATCCAGCAAGTTTTCTTAGCTTGCATCAACCTTTCAAGGTAGGTAAAATCAGAAAATAGGAGTAGCTACTTATTTTGGAATGTACTTCAAAGCAATCAGATATTGTAACAGATTCTGGAAAGCCTGTCAAAGCCTCTCTCTACTTCAGTGTACACCTAATACAAGCAAGGCAAAATTCTTCTGAATTTCTTTCCCATACTTTTTACTTCCCTGGGACTCAGTTGTTCTTGTTCTCCACCACCTCCTCCTCCACCTCCTCCTTCTGGCTCAGCATTCCTTTTCCCTTCTCTGAATCCAATTCACTTTCCAACAAAATTTCACAGTCTAGACTCTGTCCTATTCATTCAACAAAGAACTATGTCTGACTGTAATGGAATGTGCACCTGCAGGAGCAGAGGGGGAGAGTTTGGCAACACAGAGCTTTCCCGGAAAGAGGCCTGGACTGTGCAGTCACAAGCTGGATTGGGGAATGGGGAAAAGGTTCCTCCTAGCCACACTATATAATCTTTCAGGATGCATCTAATAGGTTGGAAGGTTGTAGTTTGGCAAGATTCTGTCTATTAGGAGTAAACAAATAAAGAACTGAACTTGATTGGATCTTGCTATTTGGCCCCGCTAGGTTTGGGCTTTACACTGACTCAGCCTAATTTCTGAAGCCAGAGAAAATTATTCAGGTACTCCTTTCTGCTGAGACATTCAATATTAGTTCTCATATGTCCCACAATTAGCCAGCCCGTGTGTTGTAGTGATTAAAGACTAGGGACAGGGAGTGCAAGATGTGGACAGCTATTTTCCTCCCTCAGGCATGGAAGTCAGCTGGGTGATTTTGGATGAGTCGCTCCCTCCACTTTCCAAATATCATCAAGGTGTGCAACAAGCTAGTTGAAGAACAATTGCATCATACGCTTGATGGCTTTGTTGTGTGAACGAGGCAAGAGCAGTGCAGAAGAAAACATTGCAATCAAAAGGGCAAAGATTAAAATGAAGATAAGTAGGTAGGTAGGCAGACAGACTGTGTATCTGTGAATGTAAGTTGTTCAACATTAAGCCCTTTACAATATATACATCCCTAGTCTGGAATTGGGCTTTTGTTGGTTTATTCATTGTTTCTAATTATCGAGTTGAAAGATCTGCACAAAGGTTTAGGAATGCTATTGTTTTATGCTTTTCCTTCTTCATTGTCCAGCTTGACGTCTCTCTACTTCTTCAGCTCTCAGCTGGTATCACCATCTAGGCGGAGAATAACTTTCTTCCCTCCCCAAGGCAGCTCCAAGGAATATATGATCATCTGAAGCATTAAGGAGGTGAAATTTCATTACCCAAATGGAGATGACTGCAACGTCTATCATCAAGACACAGCAGGTAGAAATAATCAGCTAGACCCATTCCCCTCCATAAAATTATATATGTATTAATGTCACTCTAGATTTCATTATGCAGAAAATGATATTGCACAGGTCTTGGGCACAAGGGTGATTCAGGCTGTCGAGACAAGAAAGAAGATTGCAGATGGAAGGAAGGAAATGCTTGCATCAGGAGGAAGAGAACAGAACAGGAATAACAATAAGACAAGAAGAAGATTAATCTGCATGTTTACATATCTCAGGGATACTCAGTTTTGGCAGCTCTGCTTTATCCAGACACCTTACTTTACATCTTGCAAGTTCTGTTCACTTCCACAAAAGGTTTACTCAGTCCCACTATATCCATGTTTCCCAATAAAGGATTCCTTGATGATTCATATTTGCTATCACACAAAGCTGTTTGCGTTTTCAATGAGCTTTATTATAGTATGCATATTTTTGTAAACTTTCTGTCACTCCTTTTTTTGCATATTTTAATGCGTAAATCTTCTGAAATGTGTGCAGTTTGATGTGAAATATTGTTTCATTTTTGTCTTAATTATTCCAGTTAATTTGGAATAAGAATTATCCTGTCTCATTGGTACATGAGATTGAAAGCAGATATCATACCTCCCTGCAGGTTTCTCTTCAAGCTACACAGATGCAATCTATTTATTTATTAAATTTGTATGCCGCCGAAATCCGGAGACTCTCGGTGGCTAATGCAATGAAGTATTTCCAGCTTCAGGTCTTCTAAATAGAAAGAAGAACCAAGAATATACAAATCGCTGGAAATATTTTTATTTATTAGATTTATATATCAACTTTTTTAGTTCTTCTAATAAGAAGTATCCAACTTAGTTTGATTAAAATCCATTGTGAATATCAAGATTCACAGGGCATGTTTGCAGAAAAATGAGAAAAAAATATTCTCTTATCTCCCCCATTTTTGTTTTTTGAGGGGGATATCTAGTTACTATTTGGAATCTGCAGAGGTAACATGTTCACAGATGATTTAATATTTTTTCTCTGTAAGTAGATTCCTAAAAAAAGATGTTTTCCATAAGATCAACATAAGAGTCGCTCTGCGAGTTGGGCAGCAAATAAATGTAATATAAATAAATTAAGTAAACAAACAGTTGTTGATATAAATTCTAAATTAGCCAACAATGTGATGTAGTTGCAAAACAGCAAATGTAATGCTAGGTTGCATGAATGCATTCATTGTTTCAAGACCAATAGAAGTTGCTCCTCAATCTTCTGTGTTTGTCAGAGTGCAATTATGATATTAGAGAACCAGTTTATGAATATCCCAATTTAGAAATGATATTGATAAACTCAACTGTGTCCAAAGGAGTAAGGAGGAGGAGGAGAAAGGAGGAAGAAAAACAACTGATGAGAAGCAGATGGGATTGCGTTGCATCTGTGTAGCTTGAAGAAGAGAAACCTGCAGGGAGGAAAGATAGCTGCCTTCAATCTCTGAAGGATTATCATGTATCAGTGAGACAAGATCATTCATGGTCCAAAAGATAAATAAGAAACAATGTTTTAAATAAGAAACAGAATTTTTTCAACATCAGAAAAAACTTCTTCTTGGTCAGAGTTTTTTCAGCAATGGAACACAATGCTACAGGAGATTTTTAAACAGAAGTTGGATAGTGATCTATCAGGATGCTTTAGTAGTAGTTCCCAATGCTGGATTGGGCTAGATGACCTCCAAGGTGAATTTCATAAGTATCATTGATTGATTCAAAGTTTCCTTAATTTGGGTAATAAGCATTTACAGATCTCTAGCTGACATTTGGAATACACAACTTTTTTAAAAAATAGGGAGAACTCGCAACACTTATTGTCCAGAATCCTTTTTCAGCACTTTAACAACAGTGGCCATATCAAATCTCTTCATTTTATTCTTTATAATGACTGAATGTTGTTTATCTCTCTGTAGACCAGGCTCAAATTATCCTACTTCAGACACATTATGCAAAGACCTTTCTCCTCAGAGAAGGCTGTAATGTTGGGAAAGGTGAAAGGAAGGAAAAGAAGGGTATGACCAGCAAGGAGGGGGATGGACTCAGTTACTGTAGCAATGGGACCACCACTGGAATATCTGAAGGACTGGGGAGAAATGGTGCGGAATGGTGGCTGAGCAGTTAGGATGCTGGGCTCGTTAGACAAAAAATTACTCTCAGTTAGGCTCTATGTGTGAAGCAGAATCAGGAGAGATGTCTGGGGAGGGGTCTTATTCAGTTGTCTGGGACTGATTTGACTCTGTTGGACCTGAAGAAGTGGATGGGGTCCTTGATGCTTTCAGGCCAACCTCCTTTCCTGGTTGGTGAAAGCCTCCAGAACAGTGACTTCCAGGTGGGTGTCAGCAGTGATCAATTCTTTGAGGCAAAGAAATGTTATTTCTTTACTCTTATTGCATCTGCAGAGTGTCACTTTTACCATCATAAGGTAGGCCTTAAAAGTGTCTCTAACCTGTGTTCAGTTGGATTCACTTCTTGTTTTTTTCCCAGTGTCATTCTAGGTGTCCCTTGGCCCTTTTCAAAGCCTGCAGCTCCTCAGTGAACCAAGGAGAATGGCAGTCATGAAGGGTCAAGAGAGATGGGGTGATCCCATCTAAAGTTGTGGCCACTCTTTGATTCCAGGCAATGGCCAGCAAGGTCTCCAGGATAACCCACAGTTCCCTTTGGAATCCATCTGTGTCCATCATTTACTGGGGCAGACCATTCAAATCAGTCCTGCCTCCCTTTGGAGAGGGGCAGCACAGGAAAATCTCATTGCTACCAAGGCATGATCTGATCATGACAAAGGGAATATAGAAACATCCCCCACAAGATCATGTTGCCATTGCTCTGACACAAAGATCATATCAGGCATGTGGCCATTGTCCCAAGTTGGGCCTTGGATGACCTGAGTCATGCTTGTGGATGCCATGTTGGTCATAAACTCCTGAGCTGCTTCTGAGGTCAAATCCAGGGATGGCATGTTGAAGTCCCCCCAAGACCATCAGCCTGGGGAACTCCACTGCCAATCCCAAGATGGCCTCCAGCAGCTCAGGCAAGGATTTTGTGATGCAGCAGGGAGGCTGGTACAAAAGCACCAATCCCACTGGTCCCATATGCCCAATCTCAGTAACAGGGTCTCACATCCAGTTATATCTGGAGCATGGTCCTTGGAATATCCACCCTCATTTGCCTCAACATAGCTGCTGGCACAATTATCCAGGAGGTGGAATTGGAGAAAGGGATTCAACCACGGTGCTTTAGCTTCTGCTCTCAGTGCCAGAGGAATCCACTCCCTGAACCAATCCACCCCCACACATCCAACCAGCCCCCCAAGTTAGCCACTTTTACTGACCATCCATGGTGAGAATATTCACTTCTCTCCTCCTCTGTCTCTCACTCAAGGAGGAGTTCCAAACCACTCCCCAATAGTGATGCGAGCCACATGACCATGGACCATGTTTGCTCTTCAGCTATGAAATGGAGATGAGCACCACCCCTTAGAGTCAGGCATGACTCTATTATTATTATCTTTTTTATCCATCCATCCACCTTATATTTTCAGCAAATGTATATCTATAAATAGATCTAAATACAGCTATGTAGATTTTTTTTAATGCAGATGAATATGCTAATGAATTTAAATACAGATAATGATTTTGCCTTGATCTATCTTTCATAACCTTTTGTTAACTGAATGTCCTGCCCATCCTGAGATTAATTTGGAATATCCAAGATATTTCACTTCCAAATTCTGAGCTAGATTAATATCATCTCTTGGATTTACATTTTATATAAACATTTTATATAAACATGTGCTCTCTGGAGGGACTGAAACTCACACCCCAATCAAAATTAACCCCCTGGACTGTAATATTAAAGAAATAAACAACTGTGATATTCATTCTCTGAAGTATGTTTCTTTTTCAGTCAAGCAATAATGAACAAAACATATAATGCAAACACAGTTGGCTTTATCATTTCCCTGGACTGATAAGAAACAACAACAAAAAGAACATTATATTTGATCAACAGTGCTGTTTCTTCCAATTTATCCATTCCAACTTACTGGATTAAATTTGGACAAATGTTTCTGAATGCTTTTCCAAGGAGAACATCTGAAAAGATAGATGCAGAGCTAGTAAACCAACATATTTTACTCTCTCTCATAAGGAGTAGCTGAAGATTCTTTGTGGCATTTTTTTGCTTAATGTTGAATTCAATGGAAATTTGGTGTACTATGTCTAGTTCTGACACAGGAACATTGACAAATAGAAGCATATCAAGAGAAGAGGAATCAGGATGCTTTGCGGCCAGAAACCAAGTCCCCTAAGAAAATGGAGCTTCAAAGAGATGGGTAAGTTTAGCCAGGAAAAAAAAAATTAACAAGGAGTATGAAAGCAGTTTACAAAGTTTTGAAATGTTGCCTTGCAGATGATGGAACATACTGTTCTCTACAGCTGAAAAGGATAGATAAAGCTAGAATTGCAAGGAAGAGATCTCAGGGAAGCAGATTTTGGAAGAAATATCATAATGGAGAAAACTGATAGACAACAGAATAGACAGCTTTAGGAAGTAATTGCTTTCCTTTGCTGGAGGTGATGTTTAAGCAGAGGCTAGACAGCAATCTCCCTGGATTATTGTAGAAACATCTGGCTTGAATCTCCCACCTTGAGCAGAGCTGGAGTAAACAATCTGCACAGATTCAATAGTGCAATTACTCTACATGGAATCTAGGACTGGGAGTCTATAATGTCTGCAGAATTAAAACTGGTTTTCAATTAGATCCTCTCTTTAAAGCCAGGGGAGGGAAAATTTGTGATGACTGAAGATACTTAATGGAAATTAAATCATTGCTCTTTAAATACCATGGGCACTTGGGTGGGAGAAGAGGAAAGAGTGACATCGCACATGCCACAATGTCAACATGCAAGTGCCATTAATTGTGTCATTTGCATCATGTGACTGATGCAAATTCATCACATTTTCATGATGATGTCATGATGCAGATGATCACCTTTCATGGAGAGGATCACTGAAATACTTCAGTACTTCTTTTGTCTAATGTTGTCCCCATAAAACACTGATACCTAGCATATCATCTTGTATTTTCCCTGTCTGTCTGTCTATCATCATCTCTCATCTCTCTATCTACCATCTATCTATCATGTATTATCTGTTATTATTGTTATGTATGTATCATCTAACTACTGTATATCCATCCATTCATCCATCTTTTTGAAAGGCAGTGCAGTGTTCCAAAGGATTAGGGAGCTACATGTAAGAAACCTTACCGGAGAAGCTGGGTCTGAAAAAGGAGGCCTCAAAGATAGCAAGGCACTTCTTCTTTGGCTGTGGTTGCTGAGCATAAAATGTGAAAGGTCAGTGTGGGAAATTAGGGGTCAGTCCTTGTATAAACTACATAAGAAACATGACTAGATCAGGTAAATCTATTTTACTGTAAAGCTACCTTAACAAAGTTTTCCACGTCTGAAGGTGCAAACTTCAGTTGTGCTAGCACTTTTAATTACCTTATCCTTTGTGGGGGGGAAATCTTCCCTAAGTTTTTTTTCTCCTTTGACCATTAAGCCACTGGGGGCTCCTGCCTCTCTTCTCTGATTGTTTCCTAGACATCTCTTTCCTTCATTCCCTAAGGTTATCCCTACAACTCATTACATTGTGAGAAATGGCAGCTAATGATCAAATGCTTGCTGGGGCTCCATGGGCACTGGGGAACTACATATATGAAGCCAGGGAACATGGGGTGCCTAGTGTACTGTGACAGTTGTGGGTTGATAAGGAGATGCTAAAGGCAGCAATGTTTTTCAGCTTCAGCTATGGTGGTTGGGTGCAACACATCAAAGGTTGGTGAAGGGAACTGGGAGATAAGGCATCTGGGCAGACAAATGCTTGCTGGCACTTTTTGGGGTGAACTGGGACAGCAGAAGCTTCATGGGGCATGACAAGCAGCCCAGAGCCACATATTTTTGAGCTGCTTACCACTCCTCAATGTAGGGTGCAGGGTGGCCAAAGGACAGAGACTGGGGGGATAGGTTAGTAGGAGAAATTGGAGGCAGTTTCATCTAACATCTCACTTTACGACCACACTAACTAACAATGGCAACCCTGATTCAATTGTGGTCATTAGTCAAGGACTGCCTGTAGAAGACAGTTGGGTGACTTTGAGAAGTCACTTTGAGAAGACTTTGACAAAACTTTCATTTTCCCTCCACCCTAGAGTGAAAAATCAAAAACAACTATCTACCAAATCTTCAACCAAACCTTTGTTTGAAGGAAGACCACTGTTTCTCTTTTGCACCCCTGGACATTGAAACTTTGGTGCTTTTTAACTTCTTGGAGGCAAAATAACTAAAATGGCATGGAAACATGATGAAAACAAACCAACCAATAAACCAACCGCTTTATCCCGGGGATACTTTAATTCCTTTTGCACCCGTCTTCAGAAAAAAAAGCATAGCAAAAGTTGCTGTGTGTCCCTCTGGGTGTGTAAGGATGGATGGCTGACAATTGTGCAAATCATTATGTGCTCACAGCAATGCCTGAGCTCTGTGAATCAATACCTAAACAATCCTATTGGATAGGGCATGGGAAATGGACCAATTATTCTCCACCAATCATGGCATTCAGCTAAGCTGTGGTCTCCACTGGTTTCATTTTGGAAAGAAAGAAAAACGCAGAACCAGGTTGATAGGAATCAAACACCCAACTTTCATAATTCCTGAAATCAAGCCTGAGCTGTGGGATGGCACCATTGTGCCCAGAAAGATGTCATTGTCCGATTTTGGAAATGTGCCTTTAATTATAAGCTAAAAAATAAAGTTTTCCCCTGCCAGTCATGTCTGACCTTAGGGAACGGTGCTCATCTCCACAACCGAGGGAGCCAGTGTCTTTCCAAAATATGGGTTTCATGGTCATGTGGCCAGACTGACTATATGCCAAGGTGCCTGGAACATTGTTACCTTTCCCATCTAAAATAGGCAGCACCTATATATCTACTTGCATGTATGTGCTTTTGAACTGCTAGGTTGGCAGGAGCTGGGGCAAGTAACGGGAGCTCACCCCATTACACAGTACTTGGGTCTTGAACTGCCAAGCTGCTGACCTTCTGGTGGGCAAGACCAACATCTTAACCACTAGGCCACTGTGCCCCCATGCCTCGAATTTATATAGATGCATAACTAGATCCTGTAGCTAGAGCATCCCAAAATCAGTATGCAAGGCATTTGGGGAATAACTGTTCAAAACAGCTCATTCATTGTAGGATTGCCCTTTCCCAAATCCATATTTCATCTATGAAGCCCCCTAATTTGTGCTCATTTCCTTAAGAAGTGTACCCTGAAATATCTTCTCTGCTGTGCCTTCTGATGGAGCTTTCACTCTGTTTGTTAAGAAATGGCAGAAATGCTGCTGCCTTTGTTCATAGAAGAAGGAGGGAAAAATGGAAATCAGGATATTTCTCAGGATTCTCCCCCTCCTTCTTCACTCCTGCTCATCCCCTTCCTTCCTTTCCTAAACTTCATATACTGAAATCATGAATGGCTTCCAAGTCTCAGTTGATCTATCAAGAGATGGTACAGATGGAGACTTTTCCTGCCCAGTCCAACTCAAGCACTTGAAGATTCATCAGAGAAAAATCTGTTGGCAGCGCTTAATGGAGCCCATCCACAAACAGCAGCTTTCACATCTCTGGAGAGCAAGGATAGAGTGAAGATGGGTTGGATTGCTAAGGGGAGGGGAATAAATGCTTTAATGTCTATCACTATGTTTGTTCATGTCATTCTCCACTTTGAATGCAATGATTCTTATTATTGTAGAGGAAGGTGCCTCATCCTCCAAAATTCTTTCAAGTTGATGGTCCAGAGAAAAAGAAAGAAGAGGATCAGTTGAGTGTGAAGACATAACTTCCACTCAAGCAATAATTTGTATAACTCAAAGTCAGTTTCATCGATACCCTTTTTCACATCTTGCACTGTGTGAAACCCACATCTCTTTCTGGAGCATGTTTTTTTCTCCAGATCTATTCAGCTAAAACTCTTTGTCTGCACAAATAATAAAGAAAGTGGTCTCAGTTAATCTACATATTCAGTTACAGGGCATCCAGCTGTTACATATCTACGATATATAAGTGTTCTAAATAAATCACTCAGTAGAATGTTTTGGATGACAGCATTTCTTCCAAGTTATGCAAGTATTACTGGTGACCACAATCTTTGGAAATTCTGGATTTGCTGTCACACAAACAACATTCTACATGAAGGCTGAACCTTAAGATTAAGTGCCTTCAGAACTCATATTTCTTGCAACCCAGCCCTCATTGCCTCAAGAGAGGCAAAAACTTTCTTTTGAACTTCTGTAATTAAACAAGAACATAATGGAAGCCTTCCTTTCTTCCCCTTCCCCTTCTCCTTCCCATCACTTTTTTTCTTCATCCTTTCCTTTCCTTTCCTCTTCACCACTGAATCCCAGCGGTTGAGCTATTCTCAATTATCAAATTGAGAATGCAGGGAAAAAATGGTCAAGGCAAGCTCAACCCTTGGAGACCATATCATTGTGCTTTTCTTGGTGGTGTTATTGAAGTGCTTTGCCACACGCTCCTTCAGGCTTTGCTTTGCTATTGGTGGTAAGGAAAGAAACACTGCGGGGTGCTTTTTTTTACATGTTCATGAAATTTGATAAAAGATTTTGCAACTGAACTTCTTTCAAAGGAGAGGAAAAGGTTGGATATATTTTTATGGATGGAAGGGATGGCATCTAGTTACAAGATGAACCAGGAAATGTCAGAGTGTGTTTTTGCAGTATCTTGTTTTTTCTCACATCATTTCTTCCACACTCTTAAGCTGCTTGTCTTTTTTCTCCATAATGGTATGTGGGAAGGACCTTGGGGGAAAAAAAACAGGCAAAGCGGCAGTCTAAACAGCCTTCGTTCAAAATATATCTCAGCCCACAGAAACAGGGCTTGTGAGAAGCATGTCAGAAAGGATCCTCCCTAGTTTTCAGGAGAGTAAAATGAAAGGAAGAGAGTAATACTGTCTGATGTGCAAGATCCTTTCAATACAATCTTGCAATAAAGATAGAGCTAGTACTTTTATGTAGGCTTCCTCAGAGGGCTAAAATTTAGCTTGCATGTCTGGAAGCCCATGCCCTTAACTCTTTTACTGCATACTCACATTCAGTTATCAGCACTTATTAAGTCTTAATATCTTGTCAGCTAAGCAATGGAAGATGCTGAGAGGCACCATTATTGGGATGTGTTTAAGGCATCAATGACCTCAATCCAACCTGAATGTCCTGAGGAGAACTGTACTTTCTCCCACAAAACTGATAAATGTAGGTCACATTCCATGGTTTAACCTTTACAGAACAGGAGGACTCAAACTCTTTTTACTTGGGGTCAAGAGCTGGATGCCAGTATATAAGCAAGTTGGCAAATCTCTCTAGCTCAAAGGACAGAGGAGAAAAGATGGGAGAGAAAAGAAAAAGAAAGAGAAGAACAAACATTCTAAATAAACCAAAAGCCCCAGAAGGAAAAAAAAAGTTTTTACATCTATAACATATAATATAAAGACTGCAACAATGACTCTGTAGTTATAGGCAGATGACTAGCAGAGTGCATTCATGAACACCAACTAGCAGCCAGAAGACATGATGAAAATGCCTTAATTTCACAACACATGGACAGAATTAATCATAGTTTCAATTGGGAAACTGTGAGCATCCCATATCAAGCCAAGTCCAAAAGCACTAGAGAATCCCTGGAAGCCTGGCACTCTGACAAATCAGCCATAAACAGACACATAATGTAGAGATACACAATATTGATATAGCATTCAAAAGAGACAATCAAAAGAAAACAAAAAGACCAAAATACCTCCTCACCAGCAATCAACCCTCAGATAAACAGAGATTAACACCAAGATTAACACCAGACCAACAATCAAGAAGTAAACAATACCCCAATCAAGGAAATAGCAACTCAGACAAAGAAGCTAACCATAAACAGCAGCCTAATCAAGGAAAGATCACCTCCCACCAATACTCAAAGGGCAAGCCACCAGTATATAAAGAGAGCAAAACTCACTCCCTTCTAGTACTACTTTTGTTACATAAAGATAAAGTTTCCCTTTCCAATTGTGTCTGACCCTAGGGGGCAGTGCTCATCTCCATTTTATAGCCAAAGAGCCAGTGTTGTCTGAAGACACTTCCAAAGTCATGTAGCTGCCACAAATATATGCTGAGGCACATGGAACGTTGTTACCTTCCCACCAATCTATGTATCTACTTGCTTTTTTCATGCTTTCAAACTGCCAGGTTGGTGCCTGGATCTCAAACTCAGGCTGCTGATCTTCTGGCTAAAGCCAGCATCTTAACCATTAGGCTACCACACCCCACTTGGTTACCTACTTTTGATAATGAAACATCTGCAAGAAAGCAACCAAGCTCAGAGAACAGCCAGGATTCCACAATTCAGCCCTGAACTACGAATATTCTCTTCGATCAAACACGAGAAAGGGTCCCCTTTTCAAGATAGATGGCTTGGGCCAAGGGAGGTTCCACAAGGAAAGTCAACCATGAGATTTGAAGATGAAAAAGAGATTTCTGAATAGGACCAACAAACTAATGTATGAGTCATGTGACACTCTTCAAAGCTTACCATTGTACACTTCTGCGTTGTTCCAAAAGTTGTGCCTAACACTTTCCTCTGAGCTCTTTTGCAGAGTAGCTGCCAAAATGACAACTTCATAACAGAACACCTGAGGAACACGCCCCAGATATTTGATATTTGTGTGTTTCTTTGATGAATATGATGTATGATTTTAATTATTTGGTTTGCTTCCTTTCCTGATCTCTTGTCTTTTCCTTTTCAATCTTTCCTTTTGAAACATGTTTCTTATTCCCACTAGGAAGCATAACAGCTTAGAAATCTATTTTCCTCCTGGCTTAATTCCACCCTA
>JANHZU010005469.1:9104-24251 GCA_032468055.1 Acrochordus granulatus | reverse complement strand
TCAGATGACAGATCTTCTATTGCTAGAACATTATATCCTGGCCTCTTTCTTTTTGCCTCTCCAAAAAAAAAAAAACCCTAAAGAAAATAAAACATCTTTAAAATATTTGGGTGTCCTTTTACATGTAATATTTTTGGTATTTATTCAAAACTGGGTTCTTTATTTGAGACTTTCAGAATGATTTCTTCAAGTTAATTGCATGTCTAACATCTTTTGTTTCTGATACGTAGAAAGGGTGAACATGTTAAACCCACAAACTTCGGTAGGAAAACTAATGATTTCTTTCTGTGTCTGGCTTCCCAATCACTCATACTATTTTTCTCTTTTCCACTTTCTTTCCTTTATTTCTCAAGATAACAGGAGCAAATAAATACAGATTTTTATCACCATCAAGAGGATGTGCAACATTTGACTGAGCAGGACAGAGAAATAATAAGATAGACAGAAACAAGTTACAAGAAAAATGGAGAAGAGGAGAGGGAACATATTCAGATGATCAAATTTTTCATTCCCATGCAGAAATAATTGCAGTCATGGTCAGTGGGGAAGTTTTGATAATTTTGCAATGGCAATGCCACAAGTTTGTTTCAACAAAATTTGATATTGAGGGCAAAGCACACCAGCCCAGGTTCTGAGACATTGCCTGTAATCATTATTGCATTTTCAGATATTTATGCGTAATAAAATGCAAAATGGAAATCTGTAAAATGTTGCAGAGGAGAAGGAGGAGGATGGGAGAGAGGAGGAAGGGGAGAAGGAGGAGGCAGAGAAGAATGGGAGAGAGAAGGAAAGGAAGGGGGAGGAGGAGGAGGCAGAGGAGAATGGGAGAGAGAAGAGATGATGATTTGAAGTTGTACCACATCTCTTTGATGGGGTCTATTCCTCATCATATGCAGGAAACACCAGCAGTCTTTGAAATCAATATAATGATCTATGACAAAACTTAACACCAAAGCCAATTTCCCCAAGTGGCATTTGACTAGCTTTCCTATATACTGTTGCCCTGAAGCACTGGGAGTGCAAAATGCCTTTGGAGTAGTCTTCAGAAATCAATTATCCATTCCACTATCACAGAGGCAACTTTTTACAGCATTGAAGCTGTTCAGTTTCTTTCTTTTTTCTTTAATAATCCATAAATGGAGAAATATCATAGGGATGGAGATCGAGAGCCAGGCTGCATGAAAGGGAGAGGGGATTTTAGTGTATATTTCACCCTCCTCCAGTTAAACATTCTGCTAGCATCATTTTCACGTTATTTCTGGTTCTGTTGTCTTCTCAGCAACCATCGCAGTGGGGGGGACTTTTAAAAGGAGAAAGGGATGGGAAAGCAGTCCATGGCAGTTGAGAAGTTTTCATTCCATTCCATTCCATTTGTGCTTTTAATTCCAGAGAATATAAAATCAGAACAAAACTGATAAAACAAGAAATATGTGTAGTTATTGAGTTTATATATGAGGAGTTGTTGAGCATTGGGAGTTGCATCTGGGCTGGCACGCACAATCATGGAAGTGCAATGCCCCAAGGCGAATTACAGTGTCCCATTAATGTATTTTTCAACTTTTCATTGCTGAACAGCCATACACACATAAGCATACACAATTGGATACTGAACATGGCAAACATTCTCTCCAAATTTTGGGTTTGCCTCATTGAGTTGGAAAATTTGCAGAGGATTTTTTTTTTTTGGAGGAGGAGATGTATTGTTTGTAATGTGGGAGAGAAACCACTCCATATCTTTGAGAACTGTTTTGGTCTAGTGGTTAAGGCACCAGAATAGAAACCAGGAGATGCTGGGTTCTAGTCCTGCCTTAGACACAAAAGCTGGCTGGGTGACTTTGGGCCAACACCAGGAGATGCTGAGTTTTAATCCTGCCTTAGGCGTGAAAGCTGGCTGGGTGATTTTGGGCCAATCACTAGGAGACAGTGAATTTTAGTCCTGCCTTAGGCAAAACTTCCCAGTTGTGAAAAACATCCCAATTGGATCAAACTTCTGATACTTGCAACTAGGACTATAAAAATCTTCCATATTTTATGAAATAGTTTTTGGACTGATAAAATTTCAGGAAACTGGTATGTAAACAGTCAGCTGTAAGTTTCCCAATTCTTGGGGTGGGAAGAATGTCCTAGATCATAGGAAGGCTATTAGAAATAAAATAACTTCCATTCCAGTGTCCATGGGGATATTGTGGTTTCATACTACAAATAATGCAGTTTTTCTAATTCTTATGATACTGTTCCTTCATCTCAGTACATTTTGCTGAAGAAAAGATTAGTGCTTGGAAAAGAATTGCTTTTGGTTTTAAGTAGTTCTGAAAAGCTAAACCTATTTGAAGATTTGGTTCATAGCAATGCAACTAAACCATCTGTGGGAATCAAAACTTTGATTCAAATTGTTGAGTAGAAGTGCCAAATAGAAATGGGTGTCTCTAAACCTAAGGAGTTCAGGGATCATTTATTCTTCTGACTGTTAGATACAAGGGGACACTTTTTAAAATTGAAATTAGCTCTTCAAGTTGATTTAATATAATGTTTTAGGGTCAGCTGGCGGTCATGGAAGGTTAGCTAACAGAACAGAACCAAAATCTATAGTAGATGTTGGAACAAAGCATTTGAAAATTTTGTTGGATATTTGCCAGTCATTGCTATGGAATTCCATAACAGAGTACTCTGATCTGTTTGGAAGATCTACCAGGTCTGGCTGGGAAGCCAAAAAAAAAAAAATCCCAGAAGAAAGGAACGGATGATCACTTCTTACTCTTGTCAAGGAAACATGGCATTAAGACCCCAAGAGTCAAGCTGGACTTAAAGATTTTACCTTACTACATGTAGGCTGCAAACATCAGAATAACCACTAGATGGCAGCAAAGAGAAACAGAAAACTGACTCTTCTACTATTTAGTGGCCATTTGGATGACATGCTTAACGACTGGTCAGTTAGCAAAGTTATGACATATCCCCCAAAAGACACTTATTGTCTGATTTCCAAGTTTTGATGGCTGAACCCACACCCCTAGTCCCATGATCACATTTATGGGCATTTCCAGCATACCATGGTCATGTGGCCATAGTTTTTGGCATGTTTTCCTGGTTTCCAGCCTTTACTTCAGTTTCTGTGAAAAATGTGCATTGGATGAAACAGGTTTACTTAACAACTGTGGCATTTACTTAATGAATGTGGCATTCACTTAACTACCACAAAAATGATGATAACATCAAGCACGGTCATGCGGTGACTGCTTAACAACCACAACAATATACAACTATATTTCTGGGCTCAATTATGGTCATAAGTCAAGGATTACCTGAATTACAGTCAATATTTGGTTGCACAAATTTCGGATCGATGAGCAGAAATTTATATGAAAATCTCAGAGGTCACAAGTAGCTTCAGAGAAGGAGATGAAATGAAGATTGTTTTCCACTAACATTAACTAAATAGGGAAGGATAAGGAAGTGAGAGGGCAGGAATAAAAGGAAGTAAATTAACATTAAGTGAAGATATTAGCATTATTCCCTGGATATTTAATAATTTCCCACAAGAATTAAAATTTGATTGGGGTTACTTAGGGAATGAATCTAAGGCCCAAGGAGGCTGCAGATATTCCAGACTTCTCTCTTTAAGCCAACGAGCTAGCATATTGTTAGCGTGTTAAAATGGATAAAGTAGAATGCTATCATATGAACAGAATGCTATCATAATAAGTAGAATGCTATAAATAAGTAGAATGCTATCATATGAACAGAAGGTTTCACTTGCTTGAAGAAATATCATCTAACCTTTATTGGATAAAGGATATTTAGACGGCACTTTGAGTGTTCACATAGAAAAGCTGTTGTAGAAAAGTGGGGAGGACAAGATCAGGAGTTTCGGCTCATTTGGCTACACATTCATAATCTGCTAATTTTTTAAAAAAGTTCAAAAGTATCAAGAAAATACAGATTGTATGAAGGGGAATGCATAATTAATTTCCTTTTATGTTGATGACTTTTCATTATTTATTAAACATCCTGCATGCCAGGTTCACTTCAAAGTGACTGTTGAAACAATACCTTTGATCTTGAAGCCAGTAGGTTTGGGCCACCAGTCACTGGAATGAGAAAATACCCATTTCTCAAAGGATGGTCAACCATCTACTCCTGCCAACCTCACAGAGAGGCTTACTGGCAAAACTCAGAAGTGATGTTGACCAGAATGATGGATAAGTAAAAGCTCATTAATTCCAGTCACTTTGTTTTGTAGCTCTGCAGTCTCTGTGGTTAAACAATTCCAAAAGAAAAACTTTTGGATGAAAGCCTCATTGCAAGTTCCACTGGGACTTGGACTCATTATTCAGCCTGCTGGACCCCAATGTTCATGGGGACTAGCTTACAATACTTTCTCTTCTGAGCACCCTCTGGGAGAAGGATTCTGTGGTTGATGAGCAGACCTCAATTAGAACCTATAGTTAGTATTCTTTGGGTCCAACTGCAGCTTTAGCTACTCAGCAGATTAAGGGATTTGGTCCGGCTCTGAGAGAGGAGATGGAACTACATGACAGAAGAATGTTAGGATCTTTTCATTGGAGACTAACAATCAATGGATCATAAAAAAAGAAAGAAAAATTAAGTTCCCCCTAGCTTCAAAAATAGATGACAGATATCTAGGTACCTAGGTAACTAGACAGGCAGGTAGGTAGTAGACAGTCAGACAGACAAAACAGAGAACAAAAGGATGTCTTGGGCAGAAGGTAAATGAATGTTGATAGTGTTCATGGGAGAAGATTTGATTTGGTGGGATCTGGGTAGATATCTAATGGCCAGGATAAATTAAAATGGGTAGCAATTTAGGGGCTAATATATTGGAGGAAAGGAAGCAAATGGAAAAGCAGTGACCTGCACTAGGGGTAAAGAATAGGCAGTAAATTAATTGAAGGTAAATTGATTTAGGCTGATTGAGAGGTAAGTGAAATTGGGGAGGAAATGAGGAGGAATAGCATTTGAGAGAGAAGTCAGGGAGTAATGAGGAAAACTGAGACCCTTCACTTCTGGTTCCAGACATTTATCTCCCTTAAGTTAAAGAGCTACAACCTTTCCTCTTCTAAGGAAAAGAGGAAGGAAGGTGTTGTGAAAGACTGATTACAAGGGCTTAGGATGTCACTGCAATAAGCACTCACCACTGGGAAGATGAAGAAATGGAGCTATGAAGAGGATGCAAACTCAAACCAATCTACAGGAACAAGCATCATGATATATCCAAGAGAAGGACATTCTTCAGAAGGAATAACTACGCATTTAGTTGTAAGATCCTGGGTGGTTTCTGAGCTGGGTTGTTTCCTTGCAGATGTTTCATTACTCAACCATCATTAATGCTAGAAGAGAATGAGGTTTATATAAGCCATTTGTATATAAACAGAAAACAAACCCCACTCCATTCTAGCCCTGATGATGTATCCAGGAAATAACCAAGTTCAGAGACCACCAAGGACTCCACAATTCAACCTGGAGCTACAAATATTATCTTCTAATGATACGTATTTAGTTAACTTCTATCCCTATCTAAAGGGACTACCGAACAATGCTCTCTGCATAAAACCATAAACGAAGATGCTGGAATTACAAGCCTTGCTCCACATTTCTGTTTCCTTCTAGAAGCATAAGTCTTTCTTTTCCTATACCAGTGGATATTTAGCAAAGCCACCAGGGCACAAATCATGTGTCCATGCTGCAAAAGATCCCTACTTACCTGGCAATGAGTTCGTTTGAGTGCAGAGGGATGTACTGGTGCGGAAACAGAGACTGACATTAAAGAAGCAACAGATTTCTATTTAATGGATAGATGAACAGGAATATTGGAGAAAGAGGTCATGGGTTTCTGGGGAGGAAACATAGGCTGATCCACCATGATGAAATCTGTATTGCTCAGTCAAGTATATAATTTAAAGAGCCTGTCAACTTCCCATTTTGAAATAGCTCAGAGTATAAATTAAACAACAAGAACAACTGCATATGTAAATGGCTATACTGGGGAAAACTGGCTTAGCAAAAGGCAGGCATTTGAGAAGGCTACATGCAAAAACCCACATGTTAAGAGAAAGATTTGTAGGAGATGCGTACAAGACGTGGGCACAGGGAAAAACAACAGCATACATAATGCATAGGGAACCAAATCACAACAAATGAAACGGAAGTCAGAGACTGGGCTGAAGTGCGGATGCATTGATTATGCTAAATACGTTGCAACAACCCAACCATTGTCTTCACCTCTTGTAGGAACCAGGCCATCATGCTATGATTAGGGGAGCGTGGCTTGTTCTCTGAACCCAAAAGTCAAACTTTCCTCATCTTAAGGTAGGGGTTGAATGTGTTGTGTGAACTCAGCCATTGCATGTATGAGCTAGGAACTCAGAGATAAAGTTGAAAGGATGTGAAGCAACTTTAAAAGCAAAATAATAATAATAATTCCACAAGTTAATTTGAAAGAAATCTGAATCTCAGCAATGGCCTCCTCGCGCTTTTAATTGTTTTCTCCTGAAATCCTTGGGAAGAAAACAAGGCAATTTCACATCAGTCCTACTGATATGGGAGAACTCATGTGCTGGAGAGGCAGCTCTGTATCTTTTATAGCAGGAAGGATGTTAAGGGAGAGAGAGAGACCCCAGTGAAAGACTTCCTTTCAGCTCCTCTTTTTTTCCAATAGTCTTCCAAGCAAAGCAAGGGAATTATTCTTAGGACTTCCCTTTCAACTCTCTTCCTCCTGTCCTCCTTCTCCTTCTCTCTTTCCCAGCCTTCTCCTTTTTCTCCTTCATTTCTTTCTCCACCCTGCCCAATGAGAATAGAGGATAAATATGCCAGTCTTCTGGCATATCAGAATATGTAACTTCATTAATAAACTTTTTCTCATCTTTTTGGCTGTTTCAGCAGCTGTCTCCCAGCACTCCTAAGGGGCTTGTTGCTACTCACACAGGCCTGCTTGTCGAAATGCAGGCTTTGTGGACAAACTGGAGAGTTCTAATCAGGGTTAACTCATTTCCTTCCCCCTACAGATAATGACACTAGTCAGCTGGATTCAGAAACTTGCAGATCCAGTGAAATGTTGCAAAGCTTGGTACAGATGTGAAAACTAATTGACCAGCAACTTGGGAGTCCAAAATAATATGAACATGAGTAAGTGTGATTGAGCAGGCAGCCACAGTAAGGAGATTGGCAGCATTTGGAAGCTGGATTCAGCCCCGTGTGCTTTTTGTTTGTGCTGTTGAATTGGGGACAGCCGACGATCATCGGCTTCATTCCCGCAGAGCAGAGAGAGTCAGTGTGCTACTTTCTGAATCAACACTCCCCACAGCATAGCCTGTGTGGGCGAACCAAAAGCACAATGCTGTTGAGGCTAAAGAGCATAAAGCCACTGATTCTGCACTTATGGGGTCATAAAATCCTGCTTTCTATGTGGAATGCATTAAAGAATGGACATTTTTAATGCCTCCTCTCAAAGAAGTTGCCTGACACATGGGATCGGGAATAATTACTCAGGATAAAATATTAGAACTAAATGCATGTCAAGGAAACAGATGGTTCCTCCCCCTTCTCTCTCTCTCTCTCTCTCTCTCTCTCATTCTTTCTCTCTCTCCCCACCAACATTTTCCACCAACAGCTTCCAGCCCAAAAAAGATGCTGTGTGTTCCTGACAATTTGACAGTTGACCAAGAAAGAGACATTTGCATTAACTCTAAATGGAAACAAGCAATACTAGTTAAGAAGTGGACCCTGAAAAGGGCAGAAGTCACAGTACCCACCCAGTCAGCAAGTCTTGGCTACACTATCTTAAATAAAAAAGGTT
The DNA here is from genome assembly GCA_032468055.1 of Acrochordus granulatus. Taxonomy (NCBI): domain Eukaryota; kingdom Metazoa; phylum Chordata; class Lepidosauria; order Squamata; family Acrochordidae; genus Acrochordus; species Acrochordus granulatus. The sequence goes on along the minus strand of JANHZU010005469.1, from coordinate 16,438 downwards.
TCTCCTGTGAATATAGGACTTTTGAGAGGGCAAAGAGTGATGAGCAGTCGTAAATAGAAACCAACAGTGAACTTAAATCTGGTTGTTCAATAGCTCTGGAGATAATTAATTCTGCATGCACCACTTGGATGAGGCTACATCATTTTCTCCTCCATAGAGAAGGTTATAGGCTTCCTAAGAATAGATGAAAGGCTCCAATAAGGCCAATCTAGAACTAGTTCAGCATTCAAGTCCCAAGGTGGAGTGAAAATTAAAGTAATGTTGTTAATTCATTGTCTATCTCCAGTCTTATTGTGGGGGAAACAAGGACTGAACCATGTGTGAAGTTATTTTCAGCCTTGAGTCATTGTGCATAATCAAGAAAAGGAGGGGCTTCCCCAGGAGGAGCGTTAAATATAACCCGAGTTCAAGAGCTTTCGCTCTTTAGAAGGAGAAATTTTTGATATTCACACAGGGCCATTAAAGCAGTAGATTAGAATTGCTTTCATTCCTCTCAGTCCCTTTCATCCCAACACTTATTTAGATATTATAGAAATAAATTTTATAGAGATTTATGGGTTATTGTCTTACCTATTTTCCTAATCCAGTACTTGGTCTCCAATATTTTGGGATCCACTTGGAATTTTTTGAGAGTGTATCGTGGGGACCTGGGGTATGGTGGACGAGTGGCTAAGATGCTGGGCTTGTTGGTCAGAGGGTCAGCACCTCGAGTTTGAGACCCAAGTGCTGCTGCATAACAGGGTGAGGACCCATTATTTGCCCCAGCTCCTGCTGACCTAGCCATTCGTAAGCATGTAAAAATGCAAGTAAATAAATAGGTGCCTTCTTTGGTGGACAGTAACAGTGTTCTGTGCTCCTTGGACCATGGATGCATCTTTGGACAAACACTGGCTCCCTTGACTGTGATTTGGAGATAAGCACCATCCCCTAGAGTCAGTCATGACTGGCAGGGGAAAGCTTTTGCCTTGATTGTGGGTACACTTATGTATGAAGTATTAGTCCCAAAATAAGTTAGCCGTTGAACAGCCCAGTATGCTTTTTATTTTTATATTTTTATTCTGACACATTTCAGAACAATTATTTGGCTGTACCCTGCCTCATTTTTAACTTCTAGAAATGGTGATGAAGGCACCTGAAGCATGCTGATAAGTAAAGATAATTCCAAAAGATGAGGTTCTTCTTTGCTTTGTGACAGCTTCCAATTTATCTCTTATTTATATCTTGTCCTTATTTATTAGTACTTAGTCAAAACAATGTTAAAAGGGGTAAAAGTCATGGTAAAAATCTGGTGAACACCAAAGGCATCATATTGGCAATCCTAAACTTCAATTATAATCACCTCCAATGTAATTCCAATTAATTAGGTATGCCTTAAGAGGAAAAAAAATACTCATGAAGAGATCCACTTTGTTTGCATTTGTAAAGTGTGTATTTATCTGTGCTTTCTCGTGGGGCTACTGAAAGGCAGTTGACATAAGCCTGTCTTTTCAAAGTATTTGGAAAAGGTAGTTGGTCCAAACTGTGGCAGCCAGATTGCTGTCTGGTGCAAGTTGCATCAGATCCATCACTATTACAACAATTATATCAGCTGCCAAGTTGCTTCCAAAAACAATTCCAAACTCTTATTTTCTCCAGGAAAGCTTTCAATGGTTAAGGTCCAACATAGTTGAAGAATCACCCATCTCCCAAAGAAATGTCTCTCAGTGATAATATCTGCAGTTGTGTTAGTCTCTATTATGAAGATTCTTCTTGGATGATAGGGCCATGATTTCATAAATTGGAGGAAATCAAGTAAGCAATACAGACACATCTTGTTGCTGCATTTTACGTATTCTGCTATAGATGAAGACTGTCATCCTGAACCTGATGAAACTTTTTCAGTCCTCAGGGACTACCAATAATACAATATAATAATTATAAATTTTAGTAAAACTCTAAAAGTCTTCCTTGAATTATGATTGGTTCCTTCATGAAGTTCTGAAGGACCTATCTGGCAGCTATTACTATGCTGATTCAAAGTTCTGACGGTGCTTCAAGTGTTTAGCAACCAGATTACATTTATGGCTGTTGCATACAACTGCTTTACAACCATGGCAGTCATTTAATTATGATTGCAAAAAAGGTTGTAAAACTGCGTCACTTACTTGACTGACTTGCTTTACAACCATCCTGACTTATAATTGGAATGGGCAGACTCCATTACAATCGTAATCCAAGGACTACCTGTATAGCATTCATATTATGTTATATAAGAATTTTGTGCTACCAAAATTTCTTTATAAAAAGCTACTAAGATTCAGTCTCTTTGATAGATCCAGCTCTTTTCAAGAAATAAAATCTGGTTTCCTACCTAAAATATAGAATAAACTATATCTTCCTCTTTTGGACCTCCCTTAAACTTCTCAAGGACTTTAGTACTAAAAGGATGATTGCTACATGAAGCTCCTCTTGTTACTCTGAATCCAAAGACTAAGGAAATTATCTGCGTGGGTCTTTCATTTATTTTGTTCTTAAGAAGCTATTATGTTTGGAATATCTCCCTTCCACAAAAATTTACCTGCTGCATTTTCTTAAGCTTTATAATTTATTCTATTTTACTTTAGTTTTATTTCCATTCTATAAGTGAAAAACACAGAAAAATCCCTGTGTCAGAGTGAAGTGGATGGTCACTGACTGCAATCCTGTTATGTTGTCTCTCAGACATGCTAGTTGTGTCCGGAGGGGATAAATACAGTCTGGGAAAGTAGTTGAGATAGCAACAGACAAGGTTTCTGTTAGTCCTTCAAAATAAACCAAACTAGGAATCCAATACCATCCAAACTAGATATTGGCAGACCAATACTATTAATTTATGTTGCATTATCACAGCAGCCTTCTGCACCTTGTTGGCTTATTTTATTTAAAATAATAAGTTTATTAAAATCACAGTTTAAACAAATAATGTAAACTAAACAAAAAAAGAATAAAAGAAAAAAAACAGAGTTAAAAAATTAAAAAATAAGGATTTAGTGAAGACAAAAAAGGAATCTATAAACAAATGACTTATCCCTCCATCACAGTAAATATAAATAATTTTAATAATTTATCACCTTCTCTTAAAATGCAACAAATGATATTTTCTTCCCATATCTCATATCTTATATACAGTATACATAAATCCTTAAAGCCTCATCATTTCAGTCCTGATGTCAGCAAGAATCAGTAAGGGTTTTCAGCAATAATAACATATTTTATCCTCAATCAAATAAAACAACTTTATATTCCTTCCTTTTACTATTAACATTTGTGATCTTTAATCTCTTCAGATAATGTAATAGAACTTGATTTCTTTTCATTTTTCCTTTGTCCCTTCTCAGAAAATTCTTCAAAGTTTTAACAAGACTTTTTTGTAAATCCAATATAAGAAAATTATCCAGGTCACTCTTTTGGCTTGTTATTGTATATCTCTTTTAATTAAGACATCAGTCAATTTCTTTCAATGCCCAGTGTAACATCTTTTCCCATACCATTCTCATAGTCTGATCATTTTAAATCTACTTGCAGATCAGTCCTTGTCTTGTCAGGTAAAACTTGTTCCTTTTCTATAATATTTTTAAACACATTCTATATAAAGAGGTAGACACCCTTAAAATTAACATCTGGGTCCATTGTTCAAAAATATCCTTCAATATAGCGAATGTTAAAATATTTTGCTTCATTCTGTATTTGTAAGTTGAATTTGAGTGTTCTTTTTCTTTAATTAGAATCTTTAGTTCCTTCTAATTCCTTCTCACTTCCAATTTTTAAAATCTTATCTTTTCTTTAAAAAAATATTCAAACAAAAACATTTTCCCATGGGAAGGGTTTAATTCCAAATCTTATTTCAAATTCATCTGAACCATTAGTCCATTTGTAACTTCCTAAAATCCAAGGCTTAATCATTCTTTTGCTGTTTAGGAAAAACAAATAAAAAATCCTTAAGCTTGCATTTAAAACTACTTTTGCTAATGACTGTAAGAAACTCACCCAGTGATGTAAAACTCATGTTGGTCTAAAGGTTCCTAATAGCTGAAAAGCAATTAACAAACACTTTCCAAAAGAGATTAGATAAGGAAACATGTGAAGATTGAGGTTTAAGTAAGAAGGCTGTTCTCTCATCTGCCAGAGCTCTAACCCCACCAGAAACCACTGTTTTGCAGTCTAATTATGGGGGGCAATGTCTGGAGCACTTGAGAATAATCTCAAATTCTCTCCTTGTCCAGAGAGGGATTATCAAAGAGCCAGTCTACTGCTTGGCTCTTCATTCTGCCATGTTCTTCAGTGATTGGCCATCTTCAGTTCAGTATTTCTTCTCCAGATTTCACTGTTCACTGTTGGCTTCTTTCAAAAGCTTCTATAAATAGATTTGTCATAAATATGCATTGTGGCTCTTCAATGGCATCAAAGAGATACAGAAAATGTTATGCCATTACTATGAACCAGTGGTCTCCCAACCCAGTATACCTATCCCTGTAAACCATAAGTCAGATCAGACTTCTGAATGTTCTCTGGCATCTTTTCATATGAGTACAAATCAAGGCAATTATATTGGGAGAAGAAAGAGGGGCAAAATGGAGAATAACTTATTTTAGACAAATCCAGGGTAATTGTTAGCTTCAATCCCTCTTTATAATCATATGCTTTCTTCCTTTTGAAATAATGTCCTTGCAGAAAGAGGAGGAAACATGTTCACCCTTCTTTAAAGGATGAAAGACCTGCCTCAGACCAACAATAATAATTAAAAAAAAAAATCCCAACCCAGCCTTCAGTTGTCATGCAGCCAGCCAGATGCCACTCGAATTTTCCAGGTTCAAGTATATTCCTTTTGACATAGAATAGAGCCATTTTGTCTTTTTCCAATATTTTCTCATTTAAAGACTTTTTAACTGTAGCTATTACTACATCCTGCAGTCACAAAAATCTCTGTATCTTCCACTTGCTTCCTCAGTAGAAGCCATTTATCTTCTGTCTTTTGAACCCTTTCCTCTTCACCCAGAACAGAACTAGTCTTCTAAACCCTTGAGGACTGGGGAGATATGGGGTAAGAGGACAAGTGGTCTTTATCAGTAAAGTTAAATATAGAGCATATTGGTGGCAGCCATAAATCCTTTCCTTCCCAATTTACAACTCTGTGCTGAAAACAATAAATCACTAGTTCTGAGTAGACAAATAAATCCATTGCTAGAACAATGGTTGGCTTTTTTACCCCATTACTGCTGCCTCCTTGTCTCAATAGCTGCTGAGATACTTAGAAAAAGTTACTTTGTGGAATCCTTGGTGCTCTCTCAGCTTGGCTGAACAAGGTTTAGTTGCAAACAATCAAGCTCAGAAAGCACCAAGGAATCCAAAGCAACTCTGAACTACAAATATTCTCTTCTGAAGTTACTTTGGTTTTCATCCCTGAATATGCAGACATTCTGAAGCAGCTGGCAATCCTTTGGGTTTCATGGCCAATTCCTCTAATCTTATGGGAACAATATTTTGTTAACCACTTAACATTGTGGTTAGGACACTGGGCTTGTTGCCTGGAAGTTTGGTAGTTTGAGACCCATGTGCTGCTGTGTAACAGAGTGAGCTGCTGTTACTTGCTCCAGCTCCTGCCAACCCACCATTTCAAAAGCATGTAAAAATGCAAGTGGCTACCTTTAGTGGGAAAGGTAACAACATTACATGCACCTTGGTGTATAGTCATGCTGGCCACATGACCATGGAAGCATCTACAGACAAACACTGTCTCCCTCGGCTGTGAATCAGAGATGAGCACCACCACTAGAGTCAGCCACAACTGGCAGATAAAATCTTTATCTTTTTATTTAACATTTGGGAAGATCTGAAGTTGGCTATGATAACAAGCTGGGCTGGAATTATGGTTTCAGTTATTCTGGTCTGGATGAAGAACTTTGATATCTTGGTGGTCTCTGAAACTATTGAAAAAAAAATTCAGATGTTTGCAGCCTCAAAGGGCAAACAATTACATTGTTTTCAGAAAAGATAGCCTCAGGGGTTTCTCGGGATTCTGCAAAAAATGAAGATGGGAGATGCATGCCCCACAATTCCGCTATTACACATTCTGTACACTTTTTTTTTTCTTTTTCTATCTGACCTGCTCCAAACCACATATTTTTTAAAAGAGATGTGTGACAAAAATATCTTCCTGTCCCTGGTATAATTAAAGGCTTGTCTTTTCAAGGCTAAGGATGGCTTCTGAAGCTAAGTGTTAAATGTGACTTGTAAAACAAGACCATCTTGAAGATGGAGACATGTGCTGAATATTTCATTGACTGGTAGATAGAAAATACAATGACAATGTTTCTGTACATCTCTTATCCAAAACAGCATGGTTGGAACCTCCTAAGAACCCAGTGCCATGGCAGAATGCTTAATCTTGCTTTCTTGTTACCTGCAGCAACAATCCCACTGTAGGTGGTCTTGGAGAATGCATCTCTTTGCAGCAGGATATCCAGAGGGGAAAATGAGTGACAGAAAATTGCTATGATTTCTTCAAAGTATCTCCTGGAGTTTCTGAACTGTATCGCACATAAAAATGGTATTTCTACCCAAGAGAAAGAGAGATCTATAATGGGCCAGTTTAGCTTCTGGAATATATTACAGATCTCTATTTGGGCAGCCTAGACAGAGTGAGACAAGGAAATTTTTAGCAAAGGAAAGGGGGGGGGATGTAAAGAAGAAAGGAGTGAATTACTCTAGCAGAATGCTAAAATCTGGATTTTAACACTTCTTGGATGTTTCTTTGTAGGCCACAATTCCAGCCACACTCTTGATTCTAATGTGTTTGTTCAAAGCTGCTACGCTAGGCAATGCAGAGAAGATATTTTGATTAAAGGAAGGGAAGGGAAGAAGAAAAAGGGTCAGGAAACTGAAGGAATATTTTGGAATCTATTTTAACAAGGGGGCAACTTTTTGGGTTGTTGGCAGACCTGGGTTTTCAGAACATATAGATTCAACAAAAAGTCTACCAAAGATGTGTTTCTGCTTGCAACTGATGAAACAAGTTTGATTTAATAAATAATGGGTGATTAAGCATAACGCTATCTGTATTGATCTCATGTTACTTACCTGTTTAGCATAAACTGTCCAATAAGTTCTTTAAAACAATAAAATAACCTCACTTGACTTGTCAGCCCATACACTTCTCTTGTTCAGAAGTTTTTTTTTAAAATAAACTTCACCAAAATAAGCTCTTCTGAAAAACAGCATCTGTAACCTTTAGGGGCATACTCTATCTATCTATCATCTATCTATCTATCTATCTATCTATCTATCTATCTATCTATCTATCTATCTATCTATCATCT
>JANHZU010005468.1:0-10267 GCA_032468055.1 Acrochordus granulatus | reverse complement strand
AATGCCCGGAATTGCCCAGGTGTTAATTGCCTTGATGGCATTTCCTCCACTGAGTTTGAACTTTAAGATCTGCTTCACTCTCGTGTTGTATGCACTTCTGACCTGCTTCTTGACTTCAGTGTGCTTGATGTTGTTGGCTTGAAGGATGGATCCCCAGGTATTTGTAGTGGTCGTCTTCATCCAGTCTCTTGATGTTATTTCCACAGGACATTTTGATTCCTTCAGTCTTCATCATTTTTCTCCTTTTTATCGTGAGGATGGAACATTTGTGCAGTCCAAACTCCAGTGCAGTGTCTTGGCAGTGTTGAGCAGCAAAGCCATTTCAGATGGTGTTTTTCCATGCAGCTTCAGATCATCCATGTAAAGGAGATGGGATAGCCTGGCAGATGTTTCTGATGTTTGATAGCCATGGCCTGACTTGTTCGGTATGGTTGACAGAGGAATCAAGTGAAATGACAAACAATAGTTGTGATAGTGAGTCTCCTGGAAAGATTCCTCTCTTGATATTAACCTCTCCCAGTATTATTTATGGTTCATTGTACAGTCAGACAAATGTTTGGAATGGATTTGCCATGTTTGATTATTACCTCCTGTCTATGAGAATTTCACTGAAATGCTGTCTATCTTTGAAAGAAACTTTGAGAACAAACTCTTATGTACCAAATTGCAGCAGAAAAAGAAAACAAGACCATTGTTTTTTTCAGCACACTTGCTATGATTTTTCTTCTATACAGCCACCTATTTTAATCAGTTCACCAGATCAAAATATAACCTCCTTAATCAACATGGGGCAAAATCATAAACTGAACTTTTAAAGCCTGGTTTTAAGGCCTTTTAAAAGCCTAACAAAAAGGAGGGAAGGAAAGAGAGAAAAAGAAAGAGAGAGAGAAGAAAGAAAGAAAGAAATCTAAAATAATTCAAATGTCCAAGAGATCCCAGGGTGGCAGTAAGTCCTTTGATGTGCTAATATGCATTCTGCCCTTTTAGAGAGCAAACAGTGAGCTATTGCTAATTTGCCCCATAAAAGCAAGACATTCCCCCAACTCAGCCCCTCCCCAAAATAAAATATTGGCAATCTGACACACACGAAACAAAACTAATAGGAGACTCATGCCAAATGGAATCCCCTCGGGCTCTCAAGCAACCATTTGCTGAAAAGTGTGAGGACCGCAGCCCTGGATAGATTTAAAGGAATGGCCTGCTGCAAATGAACAATGCCCAACTTTGTCCCATCCCTTCCCACTCCCCGATGCTGCAAATCTACCTTCCCTGATCAGGGAGATGCACCATTGACTGGAGGATTAGCGAAAGGCGCAGATCAGTAGGGCTTCTTTGCTTAAGCCCTTGATGCTCTCAAAGCTGCACAGCAAACAGAAAAGAGTTTGCCACTGGGGGCCAACCTTGCAGCATCTGGACCCTTTATTGCCCCGAAAGCCACCAGAAACGGGGAGGCCAGCAATAAAACTTGCTCACCTTTTGACCCATGGCCAACACTGGATGGAATTTTACTCAGCTGCAAAAATCTCCTGGGAAAGTCCACTTGTCCTTGACGGAAACTTTCTTATTCGGTTCTTAGAGGTGTCCTTAGTCACATAACCGACATCTTCTCCTGGTCCTTACCTTCTCCACGATCCAAACTCCAGGCAAGGTATTCCTAGCATTTTCTAGCTAGATCAGTACTAAGGCAAAGGATGTTAGACACAGAAGGTCAAAGAGAAGTTGCTGCTTTCGCTCATAACACAATTAAAGGTAAAGTTTTCCCCTTTCTGTCCTGTCTGACTCTCGTGGGCAGTGCTCATCTCTGTTTCATACCTGAAGAGCCAGCGTTGTCCGAAGACACTTCCGTGATCATGATTATATGCTGAGGCGCACGGAAGGCTGTTACCTTCCCACCAATTTAGGCAATACCTTTTTATCTCCTTGCATGCTTTCGAACTGCTAGGCAGACAATGGGAGCTCACTCCGTTATGCGCTCGGGTCTCAAACCCGGGCTGCCGAACTTCCAGCTGACAAGCCCAGTGTCTTAACCACTAGGCCACCGCACCTCTGCTCATAGTACAATTGCAAATCACCAAATTTTAGCGTCCGAACCAGCCTCATAATTTATATTGTATCACATTTCCCAAATTTAAGATAGCCTTATCTTTAGCTCAGTCTAATGTTCTTCCCACAGCTGTCTTGCAAGGGAAATATTGGAAAACCCCATATAAAACCTGGTACTTCCCCTGTGATATGGATACCACACCAACCACAGCTCAGTCTACAGGGACATTTGCCACCAGTTGATTACCCCTGTTTTATTTAAATTTCTGATAGATTTTATTTGCACTATCTGTTAAATATAAATTAAATAAATAAGGTTATTAAAGATAAATGTATTTCTCTAAAAGTAGCAACACTTTTCCACATTATGGGTAAGCTTTACCCACAAATGGTTGATAATAGTTCTTGTTGCTCATTATATTGATTGTACTTTTATTGGTCAATGATCAAAATAAAGTTTCTGTCTATCTATTGTTCTCCAGGGACTAAGTTCATACAACATGGTTACTCCAGTTAGGAATGAACGCATTTTCTGGGTGCAAAACTCCACTGAAATATCAATTAACCAAGCGAGCTAAGTTTGCACCATGCTCAAAGCCAGGGTTTCCCACAGGGAACAGAAGCTTTGCTGTCTGTTCCTCGCCCTTGTAAAAAAAATTAATAATACAAAAGAGAAAAAGTAAATTTCACAACATGCTCAGCCAGGGCAAAATTAGCTAAGGGTAATGCTGTTTAAAAGGGGGCGTGCTGGCGCGCAAATGGTTAAGATGTTGGCCTTGTTGGCTGGCAGGTCGGCAACCCGAGTTCGAGACCCGAGCGCTGCCATGCAACAGGGTGAGTTCCTGTTGTCTGCCTAACTCCTGCCAACCTAGCAATTCGAGAGCACAAAAAAATGCAAGGAGATAAATAGGTACTGCCTAAATTGGTGGGAAGGTAACAGCATCCATGCACCTCGGTGTATAGCCATGCTGGCCCCATAACCATGGAAGCATCTTGGACGAATGCTGGATCTTCGCTAGGAAGCAGAGGTGAGCGCCGCCCCCAAAAGTCGGATACAACTGGCCTGAGAAACCTTCACCTTTCCTTTCGTGCTATTTAAACTCAGTACATTGTGAACAGAGCTACGAGGTTTCCAACTTACTCGGTTCAACATACGGTGCGAAGGCAGCCAACCAGCGCTGGCGACCTCCAAGACGACCGATACCGGAGGTGGACAACCATTGCTGGTGATTCTCCAAAGGAACAGGGAGGAGGAGAGGAAAAGCAGTCACAGTACGTAACGTCGCACTTTCACAAGGGTGTTGACACCACCAGTGCGGCTGCAAACAGACAATCTTCGGAGAGGTCCGGTCATTCACTTACTAATTTTATAGGACAGTTGTGTGAGTGGAGAGGACTGTGTGTGTACTTTTCTACGCAATTCTGGAGAAAAGTGAAATCTCTTTAATTACATATTAGTGCTGGAATGAATATCTACTCACCTATCTCTCTCTCTCTCTCTCTTCCTTCTTCCTTCCTTCCTTCCTTCCCTCCCTCCTTCCCTCCCTCCCTCCACCTGCCTATCTACCTATCTAATCTCTCTCTGTCTGTATCTACCTCCCTACCGATCTCACAAGCCCCCCTCTTTCCCTCCCAGAGCTGCCCTCTTTTCTGTTCCCAAATAGCATCTCTTTCCTGCAGCAGGTGTGCTCCTTTGCTTACCTGCCAGATGCATTTTAACTCTGCTCCCGCTTTCCCTTCCTTCGTCCATCGCAGAGGGTTCTCTCTGGATGCCTTGAGCTTGGTGGGGGGCCTGTCATCGACAAAGCTTTAAGGCTCTTCCTCATCTCCTGCTGGCAATACATAGAGACAAGTCCTCACAGCATAATCTGGCCCCCTCTTCAGCCCATTGTGGAGACATACTATATTTAAAGTTAGTTTTGCAGTTCTTAAAATAGTCTTTTCCAACTTCTCCCATCAGGGTGTATGAGCAAGCTGTGGTGCCTCTTGGTGATGATGTGGATCAAGGATTGGCCTTGGCCAAGTCTCTCTTAACGGGTCGAGGCTGTTGTTGGCATGACTCTCCCTCCCCGTCCTAGAAAATGCCCTCCATATCCAGGTGGGCTTGGGCTGCAGGAGAATCGGACTGCAGGACCTCCAGACTGCAGGAGAATCAGACCCTTGGTCTCCATGCACACATTGATCTACCAATCTTCTGGAAGACACTGACTGATCGATTGCATATCATGAACTTACTGTCAACTCTTAACAACGTAAATTTTCTCCATGACAATCTGGTCCTAACTTAGTCCTTCAGGCATTCTGTCTAATTTAATCCCTCCATCTTGCTGCTGGTCATCCCCTTCTTACTGTTGCTTCCATCTTTCCAAACCTGAGAACCTTTTCCGGAGAGCTGGGTCTTTGCACAGTGCGTCCAAAGTAGGACAATCTGAGCCTGGCCGTTTGTGCCTTGCCTTGAGTGAGAGCTCTGGGTTGATTTGTCCAACGATCTCTCAGTTTGCTTTCTTGGCTGTCCATTGTGTCTCAAAAATCTTCTCCAGCACCAAAGTTCAAAAATATCAACACTCTTCCAATCTTGCTTCTTCAAAGTCCAGCTTTCGCTTGCGCAGAGCATCACAGCGAACACCGTATCTTGCGCGATTCCTGTCTTTGCAGGCGTCGACTCATCGTGCCGTTTCAATCCCCTTTCTGAGGGGCGATTTAACCTAAGAAAGACGCACGTTGCTGGCTGTGGATTAGAAACGTCCTGCCACTTCTGCTGACAAGGTGCTTTGAACGGCCACGATTGTATCACGGAGGAATGCCATGTCCCACGGCCTGTTTTAAGACTTTCTTGTGTTCGTCATGGGACACCGCTGGGTGCTGCGACTCACTGCCAGCAGTGCCATTCCCTCATAGGACTTTCACTGGGGATATTTGATATGAATTCTGCAGGTATCCCCTCCTAACGCAAAGTGAATGGTTCAGATGTCTATCAGTCTTCTGGAAGACTGGCAACCTTTGTTCAAAAATAGCTCTGCGAGCAGGTCAGTGGAGAGGAAGAGCCAGGAGGAAGTAGGAGAATGTTGTTTTTTTTAAATTGAGACAGAAACTCCTATTCTTAAGACCTCTGCTTGAAATAAGAATAAAGCCATGGTTGTTTTGGCAAAGGTCTCAGATTTAGGCAGTGATCCGGAATGGGTTTCTGTTTACTTTCAAACAAGCTGTGTCCCAGCCGAGGCCGCAATAAAAGTAGGTTTTATTTGTTAAATATACGCTGCAAAGAACAAAAGAGGCAAAAGGAGCAGCATTAAAGTGTACAAAATCCAGGCCTTTTCAATGCAGCAGAAATCAGGGGGTGGACGGCTGGAGGGGCACCTCCAGAAGCCGCTTGGTATTTATGAAGCCCACACGTTCAGAGGCAACAGCAATCAAGTGTTATGTGCAAAAATTGATTTTGTGCGTGAAATAGAATTCCCTCCAGGCGTTGCACAAAAGTCTGAAAATTGTTCTTATCAGTCAATAGCTATCTCGACGTGATCAGTCACCGCTCATTTGCAACCATAGAGACTGGGGGATTGAATTACGAAAGCGGGGAAGTCTCTGGGGGGGTGTGTGTGTGTTGTGGGGGTGCTTTATAACAAGGCCACAAAAGAAAAGGTAGAAGAAGAAAGCAGGGAAAAGCATGCTTAAACTTGAAAGCAGAAAGGTGAAAAGAGCAGAATCACCCAATTGCAGAAACCGGCCAGACCGCGATTAAGTCTTCATCGAGAAATAGCGGGATGAGAATCTGGGTTATTCAAAAAGGCGAGGTTTCGACCAAGATGGTTTGCGTGGCTGGCACAGGGCGAGAAACCTAAGCCGTGGTAAGCGCTGGAGAGCTAGCGACAGGCTCCGGGTTAACATGCCCCGACTGCAAAGGGGCAAAATGATCCCCCTACTGTATGTTCCCCCTCCCCCAAAACTCCCCAAAGTGGTTCCTGAACTGTCATGTTTCCAGCCCCAGCAAGGAAAATCAAATGCCCCACAGGAAAGCAATGGTAGTCATTGGATTTCGTCCGGACTGGAGATCAGAGGAAGCCAACATGAAATGTCCACTTTGTTCTGGCCTCTGCACGGTCCGTGGCTGGCAGACCAAGCGCTGCCCCCGACTCCGAGATGCGAGAGCCTCTCGTTGTGTGCAGCAACTTCTGGATGGTGAGCCCTGCTTCGATGCTAGCAGACTGGGAATCCTGGCTTTGCTTCTGGATTCTCAAAATCTCCCTTTTACCCCTTTCCGATGGCATCACGGCAAGGGCGCCTTGCCACTCCAACCTCTGATGTGGTGCTGATCAGCCACAGCCTGACCACACTGTCTGCTGAGTGGAGTGCAGGCAAAATTCGGGATTGGATCAACCTAATTAGACAGCACTGTTTGCAGGCACAGAGTTGGTGGTTTTACAGGTAGTCCTCAACTTACAACCGCTTGCTTAGCAACCATTCAAATTTATGACGGACCCTGAAAAAGCCCCTTAACAACCCGGATTCAGAGTTCTGATGATGTCTGTCTTACCTCTGGGCATGTGACTACATTTTGGGTGCTTGGCAAGTGGCCCACATGAACAGCATCCCATGGTCACATGACTGCGGTTTATGTTTTTTCTGAACTGGTGAACAGTGGGTTTGCTTAACGACCGCAGCATTCACTTGACGCTAGTGGCATTCGCTTTACAACTGCCACGTTTGCTTTGCTTAACAACTGCAGCAAAAAAGAGGGGGCGAAATCAGATGGAGTCGCATACTGACCCGGTTTTATGACCGTCATGACTGACGACTGAAATTGCCAGCTCAGTTACGGTCATAAGTAGAGGACGACCTACGCAGCATTTCCGGCCAACCTTGAAAAGCTGCTGGAAAAAAGAGGGCTGTTCCTCACCGCCCCTTTTATCCAGACTAAAGAGCGAGGACCGCTCTCACAGAGGGAGAATCCTTGCGAGGAGGGAGTCTAAATCAGCATTTAAACTTCGTATTTAAAATTTGTCAACCTCAGCAACTTTAAGAGGTGCGGCACCCGACTTCCAAGAATGCACGCTCGGTCCGTACCTAGAAGGTTGAGAAACCCTGGCTTAAATGCTTGTCTAATTTGGTTGTGTAAAGAGAATCCCACCATTCCACCCACCCCCCTCTCTCACACACAGATATTCCATGCGGCTCGCGCATATGCCAGCGATGTAGTTCATAGAAAATAAAGCAACCCATGGAAGGAAGCTTGAATCAGTGTTTCTCAAGCCAAGCCGTTTTAAGTGTGGACTTCAACTCCCAGACTGCCCCAGCGCCCAGCATGCTGGCTGGGGCATTCTGGGAACTGAAGACCGCCCCTCTTAAAGCGGCGGGGGTTCAGAAACACTGGCTGAATGCCTGGCCATGTAAAATGACTCAACCCCGCTCTCCCACACAAGCGTGCATTTTATGCGTCGGCGATACATTTAACGCATCGGCGACAAATTGAACAGTGAAAGCATGCGCGATTTTCCTTTTACGTCGGGATGTTAATGCACTCTTTAAATCGTGGCTCCTTTCAATGGGAAGCCATTCATCTTCTTCGGAGACACGGCAAGCACCTCGTGCACAGCTGATGAATTAATGATTGCAGGTTCATAAATAATGATACTTCGGAGCCGATCGTCAGGCTCTGGCAAGGTGGGCATTGCCGCGCACTGCAGAGCACCAAAGACGTGTCTTTGCAACGTGCATCTTGGAAGACTTTGATCTTCAAATATTACCAATGCAGTCTTCGAATATTCGCAAGATGCTTCATGACCAGGCAAAGAGGAGGAAGGTAGTTAAGAGGCTTGCTGAAGGAAGGGAGCGGGCAATTCGAGGGAGGGAAAAAAGGAAGGAGGCCTGGTGACGACCGTAGTGCTTGAACAGCAACGGGATGTTTCCAGAAGAGGTAGGTGTTTTTGTCGGAGAATCTTAGGAAGGTAGAAACTGGCTAAGTTAAGTTAACTTAACTTGTATATTATTAACTCAATATGCAAGAGCTGCTACAAAGCTATTGCTGCACAAAATAATGCAATACAGGGGCTCCTCGACTTAGGACTGTTTGTTTAGTGACCATCTGAGGTTATAACAGCTCTGAACAAAGCAACTTGTGACTGGTCCTCACACTGATGATCACTGCAGTGTCCCCGGGGTCGTATGATCATGACCAAGGTGCTTGGCGACGGTTGCGCATTGATGACGGTCGCAGCATCCCATAGTCACGCGATCACCATTTGCGATCTTCTCGGTTGGCCACCAACCAGAAAGTCAATGGGGAGGTTTGTCAGGGAAGGTCAACAATGGTGATTTTGTGATGTCTCACTCAACAACGATCATGGCAAAAAAAAAAGGTCATAAAATCAGATGTGGTCATGTGATGTCTCACTGAACAACCACATCGCTTAACAGTGAATTTTTCAGTCTCTGTTGTGGTTGTAAGTCGAGGACTACCTGTATTCCCCCTGTTAGGATTGTAACTCCCCTAACAACTGGGAAATCAGAGCTGTCGTACCAGCACAAGCTAATTAGAGGGCAAAGCTTTGTTGACCATAGCGGACTCCAAACAGCTAAGCAGGATCACATTTGGATAAGATTTGGATGGGAGGCTAACAGGAAGGAGGCTTAAAGCTTTGATTGGGCAGTAAAAGAAACCCACAAGGACGGAGTGGCAATCACTTCTGTCTTCCAAGAACATGCCACGGACACGTCCCTTAAATCAGCTCAAGTCCATCTCAATCCAAAGAAGATTCTACTTTTTACCAAATTTCAGCCCAATCTGGAAGTTTCAGTGAAACGTAGGTTTGGATTCGCGTATATGTGTAACATCTGGATATTAGCCTTTCTCTGACCCTCATCCCTTCCCACCAAAAGAAGCAGGGAAATTCTCCCATTCTCAGAGGCAGGGTGAATTCAGGACTTAAGAGCTGGCCGGGGTGTCCCCAGGGTGGGGTCCAAAAAATCAAGATGGCGGCCCCAACAGGAGGATCAAACCTTCACCCGTGTTGCGCAATACTCATTTAAAAATGGGCACAGCTTCAATGGCACTGTTGGGTCGTCGTCTTCACTTTTTCTTTTTCACCATACCTGGCAGACATTCGTACGTGTTGAACTGTGAAAGGGTGACCGGGGTTGAAATTCCTTCTCAGCAGCCGACGGATCAAGCCATCTCGGTCTAACTGTTGTCTCATCGATTCGGGTGGACAACAGAAGGAATTACATTACATGTATTCGCACAACATACTTCACAGTGCTGATTGCATCAGCCGGTATTCTGGATGTGCCTAAATGTGAAATCCTAAAGTAACCAAAGGGACACAATTCACACCTCCTTGGATTATTCATCTACCTTTCTGCGTTTCATCCTCTTCTTTTTCTTTTCTTTCTACCTTTCCTAGCATTACAGAGTTGTCCAGCGAGTTGAGTGGGGAACCGGTTATCTGCATCTTATCAACGCACGAAGGAGCATTTTAATCCACATGGTTCTACAAGGTTGTCCACTCTAAGGATCCCGGGTCCGTATTTCATGTTAAATTACATTTTCCCCCTTACAGGTGCCCATTTCACTGACCCACCTTACCTGTTCTTTGGATGGCAGCTCTTTGTTTGGCACCAAAACTACATGTGGCCTCTCTACATGTGGCATTTTTTTACAACAATTATGTAAGCTATGCAGAGGTCAGTTTTTTGACAAGCCTTCTTGTTCTTTAATTCAGAAATGAAAATGCTTGCATCCAGCAGCTTTTTCCGATTCCGGGACCGATTCCTGAGAGCACCTTAAATAATAATCAATACCTAAAGAATAAAAATACAGTGGTGCCTCACAAGATGAGTAACTCACAACATGAGAAACTCGGAGGACGAGCAAAAAAATTTAATCAAAATTATTCCGCTAGACGAGCTGCTCACGAGACGAGAAAAACTTTGTGCCATACCTTGCGCATCATCAGTAAGCGCGCTCTGGATTTCCCGTTCAGGCAGCAACTCCGTGCAAGAGTTCTGTCGATGCAGCAAGCGCGTGCGTGCGTTCTGCCGATTCTCTCGCGCAGTTTACTCCATTCCCATACAGGCAACAGCACGCACATGTGCGTTCTACCTACGCTGCCGCATGGCAGCAGGTCAACTTTCCTGATCACAATGAGCACCGTGCAATGAGCTCACATGGGAAATCTCACAACGGAGCTCTCCTCTCTCGCTGCGTAAACAGCGTAAATTAAGTGAAAGG
>JANHZU010005466.1:385645-401371 GCA_032468055.1 Acrochordus granulatus | reverse complement strand
AATCCAGTCCAGATGCCTGTTTTTTAAACTTTGTTGCGATGCAGTTACCCTGGACGAGTGAGAGTCTTCACAGACATGTTCTTCTGAGGTATTTCTTCTTGCCCTGCAAGTCCACCTCAGCCTGCTTGAAACCCCTTTTCTTGGGTCCTCCAAGTAGCCTCTGCTTTACTCCCTCCCAGCTTTTAGCTTGCATGGTCTGGCTGGGATTATGGGAATGTGATGGAGGCTGCTCTGGAGAGTAAACTGTCTTTGTGTCACTGGGAAAGGCTGTATGCTCTGGAAGTACTCTGGGTTATGAGCTCCGTTATGGATCAGTCTGCATCCCTAAAAGTCTCCTGTGGAAAGGGAGATAATTTTCAGTTTGAAGTAAGATTGGTTTATTTGAACAGGAAACTCTCCCAGGTTAACTTTGTACAGGACATGCAACCCATCATTTGGAAAGGCAGGTCTATTACAGTAAAAAAAACTGGGCAAGCAGAAAAGAAAATTCTACTGTTAGAGAGCCTAGCCCCTCTCAAGGAGGTAAGGAGATAAATGCTTGAGCCCAGGCCAAGCCTTTCTTGGGTTGGGGATAGAAGTCCAGATTTAGAGATGGTGGGGCTCCCCTAGGTCCTCGTGGGAAGGCACCCAAAGAGGGGAAATTCTGTAGACAGACTTTGCTCAGGAATGCAGAAAACAGTTTGTTCCTGGTCTGTCTAGAACTGGCCAGCTGGCCTAGGCTTGGCAGTGAGGAAAAGAAGAGCCCTGCTGGATTTGCAGAAGTGTTTGCATGTGATGGTGGGGCATACCAAACTATCCTCATGTTATCCCATGGGCAAAAGTCCTTCTTCCAACTCCTGCTTCTTTCTGGCAACAAGCCTTTTTATAATGGCCGTGGAGAAAGTAATTGATCTTGACTCAGTTTAACTCCAGGGACTCCAGGGACTAGGCGAGGAAAATGATAGGCAGCTCTTAGCTTCCCAAAGCTGCTCTCTCATTTTCAACCCCAGGAGCCAGAGCTATGTGCAGTCAGAGACCCAGTGTGTGGATTACAAACACGGCTAGTCTTATTGCACTTGTTGCATCGAGTCAAGATGCTATTCTGCTTCCAGCTTATTTCTGCCTGCTAAAACAAAAACCACCCGAAGTTATTTTGAGCCTCTTCAGTCTATAATCATTGGGACTTAAGTGTAAGTCCTGTAAAATAGACACTAACCCAGAAGATGGTTTATTTCATATTGGTGTATTGTGTGAATTTAGTCACAGTGGCTTGTAATTTGTAGTTTGTGGGAAGCATGATCTCAGTCAAATATGGATTATTCATGAGATGTATACTAAAATTTGCACAGCAATTCACTATAGGAAATCTACTGTATTGTGATTTGATTTTTCCTTGGCTGCATCAAGAGGGAGTTTGGGTCAAATCCAAGGTCCCATCATTATGGGAGGCTTCCCAAGGAGGGAATTTCCTTCATGCTCATTCATTCCAGAGAACAGTTGATACCCCCATTCCCATTATCTCCATCATGCTGGCAGGGATTGCAGGCATTCATCCCCCAAACATGGAAAGGGCATCCGATTGTGCAGCTGTGCAGAAATCCAGAAAGGTCCTGCTATAAGGTGTTCCTCCAGGTGCTGGCTGCTCCAAAACCAATGGCTTAGAGGCACCCGTCATGCGCAGAATTGGCTACCTCACCCTTAATCCCAACGGCTTCTTGCTCAATTACTCCTCTTAATTTTTTCCCTTTCTGTAGGCAAGGAGCCCATGGAGGAGGCATCGGAACGACCCAAGGTGCGCAGCCGGAGAAAGCCGCGGGTGCTCTTCTCGCAGGCGCAGGTATTCGAGCTGGAGAGGCGCTTCCAGCAGCAGCGCTACCTTTCCGCTCCTGAGCGGGAGCTCTTGGCCAGCAGCCTCAAACTCACATCCACGCAAGTCAAGATCTGGTTCCAGAACCGGCGCTACAAATGTAAGCGGCAGCGGCAGGACAAGGCCCTGGAATTAGGCGGCCCGGCGCCTGTGGCAGTGCAACAGCCTCCAGCGCCACAGCCACCGCCGCCACGCAGGGTGGCAGTGCCGGTGCTAGTGAGGGACGGCAAGCCGTGCCTGGGTGGCTCGCAGGCCTACAGCGCACCCTACAACCCTTCCGCTGCTTCCTACACGTACAACGGCTTCCCCAATTATGCCTACAGTGGTTCCTCTGCTGCAACCTACGCCGGCTATAGTTGCAGCTACCCCGCAGGCAACAGTGTGGGCCCCTCGGTGCAGCCACCGGCGGGGCCTTATGTGAACATGGGCGGCTTCCCTAGCGGAGCTCAGTCCTTGCACCAGGGGGGTGCTGGCTCTTCCTGCACTCAGGGCATCCGGGCTTGGTAGGCCGCTGCTCCTGGAATACCGCGGCTGGAGGGCTGCTGATCTACTGCAGCCACTGGACGACCCAGCTGGGACCCTGGGGAGAAAATGAGCTGCGCCTGAAGCGGCCTTCTATCGAAGAGGGAGGGTGCCTTTGTCTGCGGTTGGTCTCTAGCGTCTTGTCCGATCTCAGGGCTAGCCGGATGCCCAAATCGTCGTGACCGGCAAGAACTGTTTCTCTACTTGGACTCCCTTAGGAGGGTTCCCAAGGCCTCCACAATGGACCAAAGCTTTTTGATGGGGCAGGGTTAGGTGCAACCTCCGGAGATCCCACGCTCCGCATCTGGACTGAAGTGGGGAACAGAGGTTGGGTGCCGCCCAGAGCTGCTTCCCTTGTACAAAACTAGGGCCACCTTGCTTGACCCCTATCCCCTTATCAGTTTATTAAGTGTATTGATGTAGTCACCACTGCAAGGAGTTAAAGAGTCCACTAATAAACCAGGTGCAATATCGAGATCTGGCTTTGCTCTGGCGAAGCACGGAAATTCTGTTGGCGCGGAGGGATAGAGGAGGCGGGAGGACATGTGCCGTCTGGCTTGATTCCACCCCAGGCAGAACGGCTAAGTCGCTGTCAGCCCCCGTCCCATGCGCGGACTTAGCCACCCGCCCCAGCGACTGCTGTAACTTGGGAGCTCGTACAAGCTCGCGGTACTTGTTGCCCAGATCTGGGACAATGTGGGGAACCAGATATGGGGAAATTCTTTGGCAACCCGGACCCCTCAGGGTGTATCCGATCCCTACAATGCCATGACTCTCTCCTAATGGGAACTATAGTCCCGCAATATCTTTCCAATCTTTCCTGTTGGCGAAAGCAACCAGCCTCTCTGCCTCCTGCCATTTCATCCTTTCCACTTTGCTGGAGGAGATCTCCTGTCTTCAACCCCTAACGAGTGAGGAGAACCTTTTGTCCATGAGTGTCATTCATTCATGGGGATGTATTCACATGCTTGACCTCCATATTATCCTTCTCTATAGAAGGCCACTGGCTTTGGGAGCAGCAGTCAAGCCAAAGCGTGCAGCAGCCACTTTGCTTAATCAAATGAGAATGTGCTTTGCTGCTGCTGCTGGTTCAGATACCAGGTCTCTGGAGCCAAAGATTCCCCCTTCCAATGGGTCACTGTAATTCCCTTGTCCTGGGCAAGGAGAGGGTGCCAAGGTTCTAAATGGAGAGCATATTCCGCAGAGTGGCCCATTGTGGCGACGGGGCCAGTTCTGAAAGGAACTGCCAGGGAAGGGAGCTGAAAAGTGGCATTTATTGGCTTGGGGAACAAAAAGGGGGGCTGGAGCAAAAATTGATAGCCTGTGCTGTCTTCATGCTGTCTTCATGCTGTCTTCATGCTGGGCTATGACGGGCAGAGCAGAGGCAGTTTTGTTTCCCTCTTTTTTAAGCCTACAAGCTGAGACTGAGGATATATGTGTGTTGGGAGCTGGGAAGGTGGACACAGTTTAGTGTTGATCTGCCTTAGTTGGGACTTGAAACGGTAAAGATATTGAAGGGCAAGGATAAAGGCATCAGAGCAGTGAGGAAGCTAAGGAAGCAAACACATATTACCTACCTATTCCACTCCCCTTCCTAATTGGTTGATTGACCTTTTCCTTGATTGACCTCACAAGTTTCAGAAAGATAACAAGTTGTTATGTACGCACTATAACATGAGATAAGCTTTTAGGTACTTTCTAAAGTTGAGCCTCAGCACTACAAATAACCAGTAAGAAGTTCTCATCTCTCTTGCACCACCTTGAGATCTCCACTTAGCATTGCCCCGATCTTGCCATCGGGAAGCACAAATGAAGTAAGCAGAGGTGGAACGGAGATGGGCAGGCTTCTGCAGTCATTAGCTTGGATCTGACTACAAAGGGTTCTGATAGCTCTATCTGAAAGTCTCTGTTTGCAGACCAGTAACTGAATGCTGTATGAGCCAGTTTGGTGTAGTGGGTTAAGGCGTCAGCCTAGAAGCTGAGAGATCAGCATGAAGCAGATGGAATTGATCTAGGGTTAGTCACTTTCTCTCAAATGTAGGAAGAGGCAATGGCAAACCACTTCTAAAAAACCTCACCAAGAAAACTGCAGGGATTTATGTAGGCAGTCTCCAAGAATGGGATACAATTGAGCAGTAGAAAAATAAATGAATATAGATGCTGTTACCACTTTTTAAATTGGGAGCTAAATTATATGTGAATGAATAATGGTGGAGGTTGCAAGATTCATTGTGCCATGTCTATTGAACGTAATAATCTTTTTTGGTGATGATGGTAGGGAACTAACTTCTCAAGCATATCTGTTCTTAAATTTTGCTCTGCCTCTTCATATAAGAACATGCTGTAGCACAATAAATGCAAACAAAAACTATAATGATCAACACAATTCAAAAGGTGAGAAGGAGGAGGAGAAACTCACATTAAGTTTTGAGTTACAAGGATGGTTTTCTGTTACCAGAAAACCTGTAGTTTCAAAGGCTTGATCTCCATCTGCAATGGAATGAGGCTGCACTACAGTACAGTAGTTTAGGGGCAGATAATACTTGTATTACTCCTTTATAATATCCCTCTTTTGTATGGGACCATACAATAGTGAACATGTTGTCTTTCCACTTGCATGGAAATTATTTCTTTTAAGTAGAGCAATCAACCTGGTGGTTTCTGAATGTGTTTCACTGCAGCTCCAGATTCCAGTAGTCGGGTTTGTAGACTCAGCTCAAGAAGTGCAGATATCATGAAAAAAGTGTCATGTTTCATACTCAGATTAACTTTTGAGTGGAGATGCTACACAACCTTAGAAGGGTCATAAATCAGAAATAGTAGCTGTTCCAGATCTCTTAATTCTGAAAGTCTGCTCAGTGACAGCTTTCTTGAATATTTAAAAATAAAGTCCTAGCGAAGGAAAGTACCAGTCTAAATGAATGATGAGACTATGGAAGAGTTAAATAATTAATATTTAATAATCCCATGTGAAGAGTTAAATAATTAATATTTAATAATCCCATGTGAAGAGTTAAATAATTAATAATCCCATGTGCACTAATGGGAAACGTTTATTACAAATTAAGTTCACCAAAAGGATCTGGGAGGCTCCACAAATTATAAACATTTTTATTAAAATGTTCAGGTAGCCTAGTTCCCTCCAAATGCATTGAATTTGTAATCCCTCTGGGGAAGATGGTCTGAAGGGAACCCTTGGGAACGCTAGTAATTGTGGGAGCCACAAATCCTTGAGTTCCTTGGAAATCCAGAAGTCAGAGAAAGATTCTCCATTGATGAACAGCTCATTCTGTGAGCTAGATGGCAGGCAACCAACTCTGGCATGTATTTATGGCACCAGTTTCAGTGAATATGTTTGTGTAGAATAATTATTGATTCTCTCACTCCACATTGACTGTTATTGTTTAGAATCATAATAATTAGAACATGGATCAGACCAGAAGCTTATCTGATCCAGCTTTCTCTTCTTTTCCCAGTTCCTCATAATCATAGCATTATGCCAATCCTAGAAAATCATAGCATCCTGCCACTCAGCTTCTCAGAAAGTTGCAGAGCACACTTACTCTTTTTTGCAGCAATGTTTTCAAACTTTACCCAGCTTTTGCTGGAGTAGATCATAAAGCAAATGTTTGGGAGAGAATCCAAAAATTGGAACATCATGAATTCTAGTCACAAAGCCAGATGGGTGACTTGAGCCAGTCACTCTTTCTCAGCCCTCGGAAGGAGGCAATGTCAAATCATTTCTGAAATCTTTCCAAGAATATTTCAGGGACTTGTCCAGGAAATTACAGGAACCAAAACTGACTCAAAGGCGCACATACATTATGAGGTATGTTGTATCCTTTTGTTCATCAGGAGCAGTGGTCTGAAGCCCACAACGTTCAGATCATGATTGGCCAAAACTATAAAGTCATGGAACTCCTAATCCTCTTTCCCTTCTGGTCACCTCTCTTAGAGCTACTGCTGGCAGTTTTGTTTTCCCATTCCCACTCTTCCTTTAGAACTGGCTTAATATTTTTACAATTGATCTTTAAAATATCTAGAGGTGTAGGGATGGGAAGAGAAGGAAGATCATTGACACAGCAAAGTAACCTTATGAAAGACAGATGTAGAACCTAGGAGTAGCAAAGTTATAACTAAAATATGAGGATCTGAAAACATTAATCCGCTGGATACCAACAGAAGACCCACCCTCCAGGAAAGGAGAAGGGTCAGAATATTAGGAAAAGATGCTACAATTAGATGGTTTCTTTCATAAGCAAGAGGAAAAGCGACAGAGGCTTTAATCACAGGTGAAGTATGACTGGGAGGCTACCTTAGGTAGATGGTGTCATATGGGGCTAAGAAGTGGGCACTTGCCACAACAACCCACTTGTGTGGAAAGGCTCACAGTCTTTGAAACCAGAAGCAGGACACTATACACAAGGACTACTTGCAGGATAGCCTTGCTTACCATGAAACTGCCTAGTCCTCATTTACCACAGTCTTCATAATTGGATAGTTCCTCACTAATCTTTTGGCAATGTTTTGGTTACTTTTAAATCAATCTCACAACTTGACTAGAAACTGAAGAAAAATGGACTATATTAGCTGTGCTGAATTTCCCTCCATTCAGTTTCATTAGATGGTCCCAATTCCTAGCATTATGGTGCACAGGGGTGGAGACCTTGAGACTTTCATTATAGTGAAAGTGTCTAGATAGAAAATGAAGGGAAGGACAGTTATTTATATTAGGCACTCTGGATTTAAAGGGAATAATTGCATGCAAAAAATTTCTAGTTTTAATAAAGAAGAGGAGGAGCATCTAAGCCCAATAGCTGCCACCTGCTACTACCTTTTCCCACCTGGCCATGACAAATATCTTTTTAATGAATCTGAAATCATCTATTTCAATGGTGTTCATACTTTTTTGCTTGACACATGAACCAAGTTTACAGAAGTTGTTCTCATCCTATATCCTTCCACCTCTATCCTTTATTCCCCCAGGAAAAGTGTCCTTAGCTAAAGATAATTTAATATGATGTCAATGACCTCAGGCCCAGCTTCTCACTTTCCTTCTGGAAGCAATTTGATTGATTCATCTATTTTCACCATCTATTAGAAGATAGATTCATTTGTAATGTTATCTATTAGAACTGTGCACCATTCTTGATGGAGCCAGAATCACAGCAGCCACTTGGAGAAACCCAGAAATATGTAAAAACTCCGTAAACAAATACATGTAGTGGGGAAAGCTAAGGAGAAGCTCTGCAGTTGCCCAAGAAGGACTCTAATTGGCAATCAGCCAATACATGGAATAGCCTGAATGCAAGCAGTGAAACATTTTGTAGAATATTCCCATTTGTGGAACCAGAGAATGATCACCTCTTCCACCCATCCATGAGGAATATGGTAGCAAGAATTTCACAAGTGATCCTGTGTCTGACGGTGTGCTAAGGAAAGCCTAGAATAACTTTACTGCCACAAGGCAGCAGTACTAAGGCCAGCTTCCTTTCAGTCCAGCTCAGTGGTTTCCCTATCAGCTCACAGACAGATGCTATCTATAATAGAGCAACAGTGGCAACAGCAGCAACTCAGAGTTCTTTTGGTGTGCAGATCCACTGGCACGCACGTCCTGCGCATGGAAAGGGCAGCTCTTTTGCGATTCCACCAACAATTGCAACACACTGCTGTATTCTCCAGGCGACACCTTTGGCAGCATCTCCCTCTATTGGCTGGCATGATAATTGCGCCTTTGATTTATTTACAGTGGTGGAGAAATTGTTCCGTGCTTTTAGTTCAGGAAATTAAACACTGTAGCTGGGAAGAGGAGACTGTTATTTCAATTTGTCATGTAGCATACAGCTAACATTTTCATTTTCTGCCCCACAACACCACTGAAAGTTTTACTATGGTGCTAGTTTTAGGCAATCTTTGTACAAAACTAACCAAGCAGATTACCAGTAGCAGAAACATGTATCCAGCAGATAACACTCTGTATTTTATGCTTCTTAAGATGCCTAGCACCATCATTATTACAGCAAGGAATGATTGTCCTGATGCTAAATATATCAAACAGTTCCAAAGGAAAAGAGCATATGTAACTGTAGAGACCTTTGTGGTGTCAGAGCTTTTTTTGTGTGCAGATATTTCATTACCATTAGGAAATATCAGTGCCCTGATGAAGCTACCTAGCCAAGTAATTAAATGTCTTCATAAAGTTTAATCCAAGCTCAGAGAGCACTAATGACTTCACATATCAAACAGAGGTAGTGAAGTATAATACTCCATTCAAGAGTAAACATAATAAAATAAGCGCCAGTGACCATTGATTTCTGGTTTCTCTCTGAAACCAGTATGTTTCTGAAACCAGCTGGTTTCTCTCTGAAACCAGTATCTTAAAATATATAAAAAGACATTGCAGATATCAATTTCAGTCCTGGTGATCTCCCAGTATCCATCTGGGAAGATCTTCATGGTCTTCTACCAGCTAGCTGTGGATACCAAAACTGCCCTTTACTTCTGTAACCCTTCATTCTCAAAATATTCATACACTTTGGTTTCATGATCCAACCTAACTCCATTGCTGCATGAAGATTCCAACATCTGAAATCATGGAAGTGGAAAAAGAAAGAGGTGGGAAATTACCCTTATCTTGGACTTCTATGGAAAAGCTCAAAAAAAGTATGCTGCTGGATTGAGATGCTTCCATCCCACATTTGGGCAGAGACCAAGCAGACAGGATGCACATAGAGCTTCTTGCTAGAGGAATATTCCTTCTTTCAAAACTTCTCACCAGAACAGAAACTGTCTCAATCTATGAACAACTGAACAAGAAGTTCTGGAGTTCATCTGGCAACTGCACACATGGGATCACTCTTAAAGATTCATATTCTTGTTTAGAGAGATCTCTGATAAGGAAAAAGTCATTTTACCCAGGCTTTTTAAGGGGGAGAGGGAACTCCTATTCCCATCTCTATTAGATGATGCTGGCAGGGAGTGTGGCCAGGAAATTCTTGGATGTGCGGATGAGATAAATATTTTCCAGCTTTTTTCCCTACCACTCCTAATCTTTTCTCCCTCCCTAGTAAAACTATTCATGCCAGTGGAATTTGTTCCTGTCCAATGTAGACAGAAAGTAAGTATATATGGAATTTATGTTAGCTGGATGATGTTGGGCCAGTCACTTTCTCTCAGCCGTAGGAAGGAAGCAACGACAAACCACTTCTGAAAAACCTTGCCAAGAAAACTGCAGGAACTTGTCCAGACAGTCTCTGAGAATCAGGTATTGAGCAAAAGAAGAAAATCTAAAATCTAACCTTTTCTGGTCTGAAGTCATCCATTGTTGCAACTGTAGTTCCCAGGTATCCCAAACTTGTAGAATTGTAAGATTCTCAAGGAAAGGCTAGAAATATGTGTTAGAAAGTTTTGCATACATTCAGCAAACAGGCAGCTTCCACAGAAGTTTATAAAAGTGAAACTTATGACTCAGGAATGTCTGTATCTTTCCCCCCCGACCCATGCATGTATTAATGCATTGCTAGGGACATAAAACTGGGATATGTTCACCTGAAGCAAAGACAGAGAACTGAACTATACAAAGATTTATGCAGTGTTGCATTTTGACACGTTAACAGCATACTAAAGAAACTGACTTAACTGCATTGCTATATTCCTAACCCTCTTTTAAAAAATCAGTGTTGAAGACTTAGAGTGAAGAAGGAAAGCTAATCACAACTCATGCCTAATGATAAATTATCACCGTCAAAAGTTCTGTATCTTTGAAATTAAGACTGTTCTTACTAAGCCACTCTATGTTAAATGCTGACCATTACAGAATTGCTATCCCTGTTTTAGATTCATATTTCACTGGCTGAAAAAAACTTGTTAAAAATAAAAGCTAATGCAGAGCTGCATATTTTTCAAATGTTAATGGAGAAATGCGTTCTGCAAGAGCACCTGTTTTGTTGAACTAGATAGAATTACTGTTTCTCAAGATTGTAGTTTTCAGTTGCAGGTTGGCAGGCACATGTCTATTCTTCTATATCAGATTTGTGTATATGCATGTAAACTAATTATACAATGCACACAAAGTCATGTGAAAAAGAAAGTACACCCTCTTTGAGTTCTATGGTTTTAAGTATCAGGACAAAGAAAAATCATCTCGTCCTTAGCAGTTCTTAAAAGTAGGTACATACAACCTCAGATGAACAACAACACAATACCAGGTCATCATTTATTTTACAAAAAGAAGGCCACAATGGAGAAGCCATATGTGCAAAACTAAGTACTGTACACCTTATGATTCAAAAACTTGTAGAACCACCTTTAGCAGCAGTAACTTGAAGTAATCGTTTTCTGTATAACTTTATCAGTCTCTCACATTGTTGTGGAGGAATTTGGCCCACTCTTCTTTACATTGCTTCAGTTCATTGAGGTTTGTGGGCATGTTTATACACAGCTCTCTTGTGGTCCCACCACAGCATTTCAATTGGGTTGGGGTCTGGACTTTGACTGGACCATTGCAACACCTTGATTCTTTTTTTTCAGCCATGCTGTTGTAGATTTGCTAGTATGCTTTGGATCAGTCTTGTTGCATGACTCAATGTCAGCCAAGCTTTAGCTGTCTGACAGTTGCTTCACATTTGACTCTAGAATACTTTGGTTTACAGAGGAGTTCAAGGTCAACTCAATGACTGTGGCTGCAAAACAAGTCCAAATTATCACTCTTCCACTACTGTGCTTGATGATTGGTATGTTTGTGCTGATATGCTGTATTCGGTTTTCACCAAATGTGGCACTGCGCATTTTGGCTAAACATCTCCACTTTGGTCTCATCTGCCCAAAAGACAGTCTTCCAGAAGTCTTGTGATTTGTTCAGATGCAATTTTGCAAACCTAAGCCATGCTGCCATGTTCTTCTTAGAGAGAAGAGGCTTTCTCCTGGCAACCCTTCCTAACAAACCATACTTCTTCAGTCTAATTGTATCGTCATGAACTTTAACACTTCACACACTGAGGCCTGTAGAGTCTGAGATTGGATTTTTTCACTTGTGAATAATCTTCCTCACTGTAGAAAGATGGACTTTGAATTGTTTGGAAATGGCCTTATGACCCTTCCCAGACTGATGGGCAGCAACAATTGCTTAAGATCATTGCTGATGTCTTTATTCTTTGACATTGTATTTATACACACACAGTGCTGGAGGCCAGCAAACTCCTAAAACTTCGGCTTTTACAGAGTAGTCACATTTGCTGATGATCAATTGATCAAGGGCACTTGATTAGCAGCACTTGAATGCTACTTAGCCTCTTCATATCTATGGAAGTAAGGGTGTTCCTAGTTTTTCATACATGGCTTCTACATTTTGGCTTTCTTTTTGTAAAGTAAATGATGACATGGTGTAATATGTCATGTGTTGTTCATCTGAGGTTGTATTTACCGACTTTTAAGAATTGTTGAGGACCACATGATTTTTACTATATCCTGATACCTAAAACCATAGAACTTTCTTTTCACATGACCGTATATAGCATTTTCCATAACAGTATATTTTAATACAAGGCCTTGCAAGTCAGAAGGATACAAGTTAAAGCAGACAGTGTCTCTTTTCACTATTCTCATACACAGTGAGATTAAGTGGAATGGCAGGAATAGTGCTGAATAGAGTATGCTAGGTTGTCGAAAAGAAAATATGTTTTATCAGTGGCATCCAATAAAAAAGTAACCTTTCATGGATCTCAACATACATCATACAACATTCAGCATTATGAAAGTCAGTCTTTTTTTGTTTCTTCAAATCAAAATAATTCCTATCATACAAGTACAATGAATTTATCTTATCTCTAAGAAGGAAAGGATTGCTGAGAGTATTGAATGCTGGATTCCCAACACCATCAGGAAAGCTAAACTTTCCCTATCCTCTTGCATAAAAATATGCTGAGAATCATCTGATAAGAAAGAGACAAGGTCTATGACAATAAAGCAGACTTTATTGGAGGTGCCAAGGGCCACAACAATCAAAGCCTTCTCAAAGAGCATGAGGTCTGTGTGAGTGCTAATAGATAACAGCTTAGCGAACACTTCTGCCTCTTTTAATTCTTACCTGCAATCATTTCTGAGAATGCAGGTTATCACCCCAATTTCCAGTATGTTCACAGTAGTTCCACCCTGGTCTTTACAGGAACCCAATAACTGGGGTATGTTTGTTAGGTGACAAGCTAAAAGCAGGTGAAGTTGCTGTTTGCTGTGTACTTTCCACTGCGAGAACAATGGGCTGTGCAAAATGCAGCAGCAGGCAAGATGCGGCATCAGTATTCCAAAGTCTTGCTTGTCATCCAAGTTTGGCACCAGCCAATCTAAAAACACACTTCACTTCCCGGATAACCGTTCCTCCTTTCGCTTTGTTAAGATGTACTTGAAGAACTCATACACAGACCATGCAATAGCTGTGGAGGGCATCTGGTAAATGACACGTGCCTGAACCCCACGAAAATAGGCAGTTAGCCCGCCCACGCGGTACACCGTCCTGAATGCGTGAGCCATGCCTGTAATGTGCCCACTGATGTTGGTATTCAGTGCCAAGGCTTCCTGGGTATTCAGCAATGTTTTGCAAACGTCCAAAGGTGTGGTGGCAGCAGCAGCAATGGCACCTGCACAGGCACCTGCCACCATGTGGGAACTAGGATTGTATTGTCTATGAGGATTGAGGTGTTCCTGTAGAGATTCATAAGCCATGAAATGGATTGCTTGAAAGGGGATGTTCATGGTCAATTGAGTGGTATAGCTCCGATAAAAAGCTCCTACCCCTTCATTGTACCACACAGCACGCACACAGTCTGTTACTCGCTGGTATGGAGAATTGTACATCTGCATTCTTTGTTTTACCACTGGAAACAGATAACAGAAATTCAGCCATAATGAAAGGGGGAAAAGAAAGAAAGAAATCCTAATGAATAAAGAGATATAAACAGTTTGTATTCAGTGCAGACATACACATGGGCTCTTATGCTTCGGTATTCATCCCTCATAGATGCTTCAGGACTGGAATATACTACCAATATAGCAAGCCTTACATAATTGCATAAATCAGCAGATCCAGATGCCCTATTCCTAGATTATAGGAAAAATTTGGGACTACTAAAATTACTTTTGATTTTCCTACAAAAAGCAGGGAACATGAATACAACAAGGCCATGTTCCCTGTAATTTTAATTTGATTTTTCACACTTTTCACACAACAGGCCAAGAGCATACGACTCTTCTTCACTCCAGCCATTGCAATCCATCATTCAAATAAAATTTGTAGAAATAATTGCTCTATCTCTTTTTCTTTTCACAAACATGTAAGCATGTGATTACATGCTAATGTAATCATTACATTATGATTACATCATAATCATATGATTATGGTGATCATAATGGTGATTAGAAAAGAACTATTATCTTCATGAAAGAAGGAGAATATGAGGAAAAACAGTATTACCTTCTGCTGGATTCATGGCTGCATCATGAAGCAATGTTGCCACACAGCCTGCTGCACCTGCAAGACAAGAACTGCTATATGTGAAATGAGGGTCTTAATGAGATCTTAGATTAAGCTATCAAAGTGTTATATATGAGAAAATAGAGACATAACCATTCCTTTCAAGGGACAAGTAGCATGCAGAAACAAGCCTCAAGTTTCAAGAGAATAGCAGAATTAATCAAGGTTATGACACAATGTTTCTCCAAATTAATTTCAATTATACACTTGAAAAAGGAGAAACTAAATATCTTTCAAACATTTTAGTCAAGATCTTTATAATATATGAAGCAGAGAAAACCTAAGGTTATTTTACTATTAGTAAGCTGTGCAGCATTTGTTTTGATCTCTACAAGTGTTTCAGATAGTGCAGGAGCACAAGTGTAGCACCTTTCTGCTGCACTTTGAAGCTCTAAACCCTTTTCCAGTATTACATGGGAAGGGATATAACCCAGGAAAAGATATAGCTACTTTACAATGTTGCAGGGAAATTATAATTTCATGCTCTTTCTCCCTCTGAAACATCTTTTGGATTCTGAATCTGAATTGTTGCATAAATTTTCTATTTACATCTTTACAAGTAAGTAGTTCTCAACCTAGGACCATTCATTTAGCAACTGTTTGAAGTTATGATGGTGCTGAAAAAAGTCCAGTCTTTGCACTTATTACCTCTCCTTGCACTTACAACCATCACACCACCCCTATGTTCATGTGATTGTAATTTGGGCGCTTGGCAATTGGCTCACATTTATTGGAGGTAACTGTCGTATCCTGCAGTCACATGATCATGATTTGTGACCGTTTTTTACCAGCTTCCAGCAAAAAATGCCCATTTGGAAGAACGGGTTCACACTTATGACTGTGATAGTTGCTTAATGATAGTGGATTCACTTAACAACCATGGTGATTTGCTGGCTGACCATAATAAAAATTATCATAAAACTGGGTCCAACTCAAGTTACAACTGAAGTGATGCATGATTGAAAATTCCAGTTTCAATAGCGGTTGTAAGTCAAGGACTATCTGTACTGTCTGTTTTCTAAAAAAGTTAACAGGTTCCAGGGGATGATGAGTTATGTCTTAGAATTTAGAAGATTTATAGTGTTCTACAATCTGATAATCAGAGATTAACTACAAGTATTAGAAATAAGGTATTTTGAGAAAACAGATTTCATTAAATGAATTCAAGAGCACCTGTTATATAACAAACCTGGATTTCTCCCCATTCAATTAAGTTGCTAAAAAAAAGCAGCATTGAGGCAAATATAAACATATGTATTTTTAGGACACCAGTCTGTATGTTTTAAAAACAGAACTACACGGAAACAGAATCAGAGCCATGTATAACATCAAAATAAGAACAAAAACATACATCAGAAACCTTATTTGCCCAGCCCACTTTATTCCCTAAATCCCCGCCAGGCCACATGACTCAAAATGACATACTGCTAATACTCTTTTGCTGTAAAGAGAACACAGTATTATTAAAGAATGTCCTTAACCATGAGAGTTCAGAGAGTACTAATGCCAGAACAACAGGAACAAATGTGGCATCCTCTCATTTTGAGCCCCAACTGGAACCCCAGGATGGGGTTAGCAGGCAGGAAAAGATAATACCGTTGGCTATGTGACTATTGCCCCCAGCATGGATAAGGTTGGTAAGTGTCTTTTTCAATTTTTCATAGCAGGCGAAATACAAGGCATGGGCAGGACCAGCCCCTGTCGCTGTGATGTTCAATCCACGCATAGGTCGCCAGATCCCTTCGGTCTGCACGATCCGCCACAAAGCCTCCAGCACATTCCGGTAACGAGCAGCAGGTTCTGGCTGCAGGCTTTGCATCCTTGTCTGCAAGCA
>JANHZU010005466.1:330372-345073 GCA_032468055.1 Acrochordus granulatus | reverse complement strand
ACTCTTCGTCTGGCTCCTCTGATGAGACCTGTCCAGTATGGTTGAACCTCTGGCAGAGCTCTCATCTTCTTCAGAGCTCACAAGTCCTCCAACCACAGCAAGGTGGTGCCTCACTGGGGGGTATAGCTATTGCCAAATTATTGTTTTTATTTTTCAATGTATCTGTGTTCTATAGAGTTAATTGATGTACTACTTGTGTATGGATGCATGTGATAATGAAATATAGATCTAAATGTAGCTAAAAAGAAGAGCAAGGAGAACAAAAAAAATTAGAGATTTGATATATCTAGAGTTGTTTTTAAACCAGCATTCTTTGATTTCCTAATTATTGTTCAGTGTTTGTTTTCACAAAAAATGTTATTAAAATATATGCATTTTTGAAATGACTTATTTTATGGGTTAACTTGATTCAGTTTTGTCACAATTTTGATTGTTATAGAATTCAGTTGCAGTTACATATTTTGAGTGTTTTTTTAGAAGCATAACGAATGAAGGCTTAATTATGCATTGTATTAAGCAGGTGATTGCTTAACTCTGTCTGATGGAATGAAATCTAATTGCTGGAAGATGGCCAAAAGCACAAGTTATATGGTATTTTTAAAAACTGTTGTTCATAATCAATGACATTTCCTGAGACTGAAGCCTAGTAACTCCCTTTCTAAGAAATGGCTCTGTTATATTCAACCTGGATATAAGTGGATTCTAAGGGGCAATGTTTTGTGTGGCTTTAGAAATGTTTTTTTAAGTAAACATCTCAAAGTCTGCCCTTGAAAAGCTAAATATCAGTTCAAGTTAACCTCCCACCTTATTACATTTGCTGCTTGCTGAAAGTTTTTGGACTCTGTTTTGAAGAAGAAATGATTCTGGCCTGATTACCATAAAATTTAATATTTAACTAGACAATCTGTAACCCATTTCAGAGATATTTCCTTACTATATTCCTCAGTATCTTCAATAATGAGAGTTTCTAATGTACTGCCTTCATAGGAAAAGTTCTTAAAAATTTAAGGAGATAATCAGAGATGTACTACTTTAAAAATAGCCCATGTTGAACTTTAAAGTACAGTCAACATCAGGAGTTGAGCAAATGAAATATTTTATGACATTTTGTTATTATGTCATAAAATGTTTTGTAAGATTTGCCAAATTTCAATTCTACAAGATTCATGGGTTCTGGATTTTGGATGCATTCTGTATATTAGCCCATTTGAGGTACCTTAATTCAAAAATTGTTGCTCTAGAATGCACTGTTTTGCCCAGTTAAAGATTACTCTCAAACATAAGACTGTTATTAGTATATAGACAGATTACTTTAGCTGAGGAGACAATATTGTGGAAGTTGATAAGCTTTGCTTGAGCAACTTCTAAACAGAAAAATGAAGCTTTATGGGCTTGAATGGGGAGGAATCATCTTCAGGTGAATACCACCAAGTCTGAGTAGCTGTGGGCTTTAGGACTCCTGGATCCAAGGACTTTCCATCTATAGTCTTTCCCATTCAAGATTCTTACACAGCCTGAGGATTCTTTTGGACTCACAGAACCTGCTCAAAGGGCAATGGGACTCTGCGTTGCTGCATCTGGTCTGCCAGTTGTACCCCTTCCTTGATTGGGAGGCCCCCTCAGACATGCACTAGTTTCTTTACTACTAGTTTCTTTACTACTGCAATGTTTTTTATATGGGACTGCCATTAAAAATCACTCAGAAACTTCAATTGGTCCAGAATGCAGCCACATAAGGAGTGGTGTGACACTTCTATTTTACAAGCTGCACTGATTGCCAGTATTATTTTGGGTGTGATTCAAAATTCTAGTCATCTCCTATAAAGCCTTACATGGCATAGGACCAGGTTATTTGAGGGACTGTCTCTTTCCCATGGTTTATGCCTGGCTGGCATGTGCCATCTATTGAGGCCTGAGAAGCATATCTTCTCTGTTGTGGCACCTCCTCTCTGGAATGAGATCTATATGGCTCCCACTCTGTTGGCAATCCAAGAAGTCTTGAAGACATGCTTGTTCTCCCAGGTCCTTGGTTAAGATAGGTGGAGCCCTTCGATATATGTGTTTTTGTATAAAACAAGTGGATCCCATCTTGCTTTGTTTTGTTTTGGTTTTTATGGATTAATAGATTGTGATTTAATATATTATGAGCTGCTCATAGCTGGTTTGAAGCTGGGTGGTGCCTACTTATAAATAAATATACAGTTTTTGTATTAAGCTATTTAAGTTTTATTTTAATTATGTTTGACTACCCCCTTACCTAGGCTCTATATTATTAGTTGTAACTTAGAGTTGAAACAAACAGATTGACTGACTGACTAAAGTCTAATTGGATGGCTCCATTAAAGTTAAGGCAAAACCAGACAAAATCACTTTGTAGATTAGTTCGATGTATAGACACACCAAGTCTTATATTTTCTCCAACTAGGTGTCATGCTCGGCTGTTATTGACCAGCACCTCCATCTGTACAGTATATTTAATATATAAGATTGTGGAACTTACTCTCATGCATCTGAAAGCATCTGGAGTTTTTGTGGGAGCAATTACAGTATGTGTTATACAAATAAGTTAATTAACTCCTTCATATTGAGGTACTTCGGGAAAAACCATTGGGTCATAATATACTTTTTGGTTTGCACGAGCTGTCCAGCTTAAGTTGCATTTAGCAGATTTTTGACTAATTTCAGAAAAGCTACACAAGGTTGGACTTGATTAGTACTGGATTTCCTGGACTACTAAAAATTCTTAAATCTCTGTAGATTAGACTGGAAAGTTTTTTTTAAAAAAAATCTACTAAAAGGCAATTGCAAACTACTACTGTATTTTTGTCAGCTACCTGAACATTGTCTGCACAAGAACCATATTCAACATATGGCAGTCTTTAAGTTTGCCTTTATGTAATAGCTTCTTCTTAATTATGTTTTATAAACATTTAAAAAACTTGTTGCTTTGAAAGCTAATGGCCAGTAATCATTAATGAGTAGTACTTTGTGTCATTCTGTTTTCTTTTAATCAGGTGCTAACTTTGCTGCTTTTACTGCTGGCATTAATCGAATTGTTTTTTACCATTATTGAAGACTTGGAGAAGCTACAGGACCCCAGCTTTAGTAATGGAAGACCTGCTGTCCATTACATAAATCCTTTACTCTATTCCATTACTTGGGTGAGAGTCATTTCTAGCCAAACTTTTACTCAGTGTGAGGACAAAAGCATTATTTATTTAGTTTTCTCCCTAAATTGTCAACTTGAGACTGACAAATTCAACCCCAATCTATTTCCATTGTTTTAAACTAGTATCATTAAAAGTTTTGAGAATGGATTACCTTTAGATGACCACATTCCCCAGTGTGGCCACTCATAACATGATGGAAGTTTTTCATGGCATGAGGTTAGGTGGGACTTCATTAAAGGAAAGGGCAGGGGAGGAAAGTCAAACTTTCTCCCAAAGTACTGAATTTGAGATTCTCAGTCAGCTTTCCGGGTCCAGTCACTTTCTTTTATACTGTTTAATAAAAAGAGAGCACTGATTAAGAATACATATACCAGGTTTCATTTGCCCTTGAAGATGTTACTTTTATATTTTCACCTGTAGATCAAACAACAGTTTTGGGGTTTCCTCTGAATGTATTTAAAAGGAAACATAGTAATGTGGACAAAGCTTATTCCCTTTTCATCTTAACTTCATCAAATCTGCCTTTTGCTCATCCTCCCTGCAATGTGTATTAAATACTAACTAGTATTGTACTGTTGAACTTAATCACAATGGAGAGCTGTTTTGTGACCTAAGAAAGTTAATCTTCAAACTGCTCTACTTTAACAAGTTTCATGTCCCTTCTAATAACATGAGTTTATGGGGCATTTCTTTCTACTGAAGGACTTAAGCCAATTTAGACTTATAATCTCTCTGCTTTTCTCTACACTACAGATACTTGTTTTGCTGATCCATGATAGCTGTCGCTTCACTGTGTGCAGAGATTCAGGGATTCTTTTCTTTTTCCTCAGCTTTTCTTTGATCTGTGGTATATTTCAGCTCCAGACTCTTATTCGACAAGCAGTGCAGGTGAGCAGCTCAGGTAAGGGGAGAGAAAGAAGAAGTGGGGCAATAAAGCTTCTTTGGTATATATCTATATGTGTATCTATAGATATCTATAGATGTATGGCAAGTGGTGGTGCGAGTGGTTAATGATGGGTTTGTTGGCCAGAAGGTTGGGTCTTGAATTCAGGCCACCACATAATGGGGTAAGCTCCTGTTGTCTGCCTAGCTCCTGCCAACCTAGCAGTTCAAAAACATGTAAAAATGCAAGTAGATAAATAGGTATCTTTAGTGGGAAGGTAACAGCACCCATGCCTGTTGGCATATAATCATACTGGCCACATGTCCACAGAAGCATATTTGGACAAATGCTGGCTCTCCAGCTAAGAAACAGAGATGAGCACGCTCCCTAGAGTCAGTCATGTCTGGCAGGGGAGACCATGTACATATATCTGTGTGTGTTTTCTTCCATTTAGAAACCACCCATCTCCCTCACAGAATGATCCTGGGTGGTAACATTTGGAAAGAAGCCACAAATTGGAGTGCCCTTCTAGGTTCTCTAGTTAACACAAGATGCAAAGCAGTTTCATTTTTTGGCAATCATTTTCATAATTCCCATTTGCTTTCCTCTTTTGCAGGACTCCATTACAGATGTGCCACATTTCAGCTTCTTCGTTGGGTCCTATGGGCTTCAACTCCTCTTATTGTCTGTTTCAGTTATTTCTGACATTGCCCCTGAAATGAAAGAAGCTGCCAAGAAAGTGAGATTCATTGCAAAAGTCATTTTTTAAAATTTAATTTTAAAGATGCGGAGTAGCCATAAGACACAGAGGACAGCTGCCTAGTAGGATAGGAACCTTTCTACTTACCAGTTCTACTGGAGCCTTAATTGTAGTTTGCCTTATTATAAACACTTAATGCATTGCAGAGTGGGAGTGACTTTAAATACTGGTTTGGAAAATCAGACTGCATCATTTTATTCCCTAAATGTTGAATCATGATAATTCTGCCTCCCTTACTTCACAGAACCCAGAGATCACAGCCTCTGTCCTGAGTTCCATCACATTCCATTGGTATAACAGGTATGCAGCTCTGCTTGGAAAAAGACACTGGTATAGGCCTGGGTATGTGTTTTAATCTGAGGTGCTGGGCACAATCATGTTGTTATAGTGTTACTGAGGTTGCAGGGACAAGGGGTGAGTATGAATGCAGCCACTGGTCAGCTATATAGTAATTACATAAAGAGTGGAGAACAATACAGTATTTCTCAAACCTCTTATCAGTTTTATGGTCATGGTGGGGATATAGATGCAGTACTTTAGCATAGAAATTAGAACTATTACATAGTTAGTAGAACTATTAACATAGGGTAGACACTTATTACTGCTCAGGATTGATATCCCTCATGCCTCACACTTGATTGCTAAAGCTACATAGAGAAAGTAAGATGGAAGATCAATGGCTGGATTTCACAGTCTGACAATTTGCTGTATCTTTCAGTATGGTGGTAAAGGGATATCGGAAACCATTAGAGATTGATGACCTCTGGGACTTGAGGGATTCAGAGAAGACACAGCAGGTTTTTAGCACATTTCAGAAGAATATGAAAGCTGGAATCAGAAAGGCTCAGCAAAAACTAGAGATCTGGCATCGGAAGAGGAAATGGCATTCATCAGCCACTGACCTCACAAATGGCTTGAGCAAGGCCCAGAGTCAAGATGTATTAGTTCTGGTAAATATTACCACTCTGTGGGAAATCTTCCATTTTATTTCTGAAAAACAGCAAGGGTGGAAATGGAAAAAATCTAGCTAATGAAATTTTCCATTATCTGCTGTATCTCAGTTTTAAAGGGCCTGGTGACAATAAGATTGGTTCTGCATGGGTGGTTTGACTGGGGTAAGCAGATGCTTGATACCATATTTGGCTTTGAACCTAGGAAGAGAAGGAGAAAAAGCCCAAGAAAATGGCAGTCACTGGAGAATCCAAAGATGTTTATGCT
Source organism: Acrochordus granulatus (assembly GCA_032468055.1). Taxonomy (NCBI): domain Eukaryota; kingdom Metazoa; phylum Chordata; class Lepidosauria; order Squamata; family Acrochordidae; genus Acrochordus; species Acrochordus granulatus. The sequence goes on along the minus strand of JANHZU010005466.1, from coordinate 339,042 downwards.
AAACACTGGTTAATTTTTGCCTTGATTCAAACCTGTGCTGGAAAGCTTCTGAAATCTGTGGCACTGAAGGTGGTACATGATATTCTGGTATTTGTGAATCCACAAGTGCTGAAGTAAGTACTTGAAGTTTTATTTTAAGCCTCACTGATCCCAGAGATGAATGGAGTCAGAAGATCACTGGAATGACAGTAATAAAGTTTTGATGTAAGGTTGTGTCAAATACTGCTATAAATGCTAGATAAAAAAATATAAAATGAAAATGCCTTAAATATTTTCATAGTTTTTGAGGCAAATCTTTATGCTGTTTCTGTTTTTTTATTGTCAAATTCAGTAGACAGATTAAATGTTATTTTGAGATATCTCTTCTGCTGTTTCCAATAGTTTTGCTATCTATATTTTGCTATCTTATGCTGACTAGTTCTTTCTAATACCATTCCAAGCCACCAAGTTCTACTCAGTGTTCCTTTTCACTTAGAGTATGAATTATCATGGATTTATTATATCCTAAATTGTTCTGCCAGTAGGTAGAGAGGAGGGGGCAATTTATAAACTGTAAGTCTCCTTTTCAGTACTCTCACCCTTTTCCATGATTGCTGAAAACCTAGCAATTCCCCTAGCTTGAGATGAATACACATGGAAACTATGGGGTAAGCCCTGAAATAGATATACTATAGGTATAGAAAGAAGATAAAACAAAACTTGTCTCCGTGGTTAGTTCTGTACAATGTATGTTGTGATCCTCATCCATTTTACAGTCTTCAGCCCCCAATGTTCAGCCATTAAAAATTGCCATTGCCCGTTATAGACCTTAAAGTAAGCTTGGAAAATAAATACCCTATACACATTTCTGCTTTAAAATGTGTTCTAGGATAGCATTATAAGTAAGAGATTATATCTCAGTGTGTTGCTTATCTATGGTTCCTTGTGACCTCTGCCAGTGTGACGTACCTGCCCGCCACCTTCCCTCCCTTGAAACATCTCTATGTTTCTGAATTTTGATGTCAGGGTTTCTGTATCTAGGTGTCTCATTTCTCACCATTCTGAGTCAGGAAACATGAAGCTGTAATATAAAGCCTTGAATAAACTTAACACAGTATAGAAAAAAACCCAACCAACCTCTTTAAATCTTAGAAAAAAATGAAATTGTACCTTCATCTGTGTAATCTGACCCACTTTACCCCCTATATCTACTGAGAGATGGCCTCAGTCACTCTAAAAGGGAGTAGATCAAGTTCCCAGAAGAAATTAATCTGGCTCTTGCATGATTTTCAGCATTAAAGAATTTATCTTTAAACTGTTTTTTGTATTAGTTTATTTGTAAGGAAGTCCCTCTGAGCTTAATGGAGCTTATTTCTGAGCTGACATACATAGTATAGAATCAGAGATGAAGGAGTCTTATGGACCATTTAATCCAAAGCATTCTTGATGCTTGCATTGCACAAATCTGATTGAGGATTGAATGAAAAACAAAGCTGGTATAGCTGGTACAGTTGGTATAGCTGGTAGGAAATGTTCTTGGAATATGATCTCTGGAAGTCTGTATGGCATTTGGAGTAATGTTCAGGTTATCTTTCCTTATAGGATGATGATCAACTTTATATCTGATCCAAAGGCCTATCTTTGGCAAGGCTATGTGTTTGCAGTGCTGCTCTTTGTGACTGCATTAGTGCAGTCTTTCTGCCTACAGCAATATTTCCAGCTGTGTTTTGAAGTTGGAATTAATTTACGCACTTGCCTTATGGCTGCCATCTACAAAAAGGTCAGCAGGGCTATATTGGTGGGTGATTTTCCTAATGCTGACCAATCTGTGCTAATAGGATGTTTCCTTCACTTTGGGTCTATGTACAGAACGCTGGCTTTGTTCAGCAGTGCTATAGATCTGCTGCCTGTAGATGTTTATACTGCTTTGCTAATCTGCTCTGAGGTTAGTTGAACAAAATATACAGTACTCCCAAAGTATACATTAGAGTAATCTTTTCCAACTTTGAAACCTTCAAATATTTTATGCTTCAATTTCTCTTCATTCCTAATTCTCTTGTCAATAATGTCTGGCTGGGAATAATTGGGGTTTTGATCAAGCAATTTGGAGAGCATCAAGATGCAGATTTATGCATTTGAACAATATTCTGTTTCAAAACCTCTTTGTCTCCAAAATAATGCTGTGTGCCCTGGTTTCTCATGGTATAGCACCCGCATTTTCTATTAATTATTGATTCTGTTCTCAGGCACTTACGGTCTCCAATGTTACACGGAAGGAATCAACAGTGGGCGAGACAGTGAATCTGATGTCAGTAGATGCCCAGCGCTTCATGGATTTTATAGTGTTTATACATCAGCTGTGGTCATCTCCATTGCAGATTATTTTATCTCTTGTCTTTCTATGGGCTGAGTTGGGGCCCTCTGTGCTTGCTGGGATTGGTGTGATGTTGCTACTTATCCCCTTAAATGCTGTGCTGGTCACTAAGTCCAGGGCTGTTCAGGTAAATACAGGTTTGCTTTTTCAGATGCTATGATGAAGGCTCAACATAACTGCCATTTTCTGAAGGCCCATGTTTCACCAGGGGCCAGCTTGAGAAAAACCTTCCCCAAAGAGCAATTTGACAGTGGAATCAGTTGCCAAGAAATGTGTTCTAGTGGAAGGTGACAGGCATCCGTTTTGTCTGGGTGCTTTAATTTGGATTTTGCTCGGAGTTGGGGGTTGACTCACTGATCTAAATGGCCCCTTCCATTTCAGTGATTCTAGATGATATATGCTTCTGAACCTTCATTTTTATTATCCCATGATTTTAAAATAATAATTTTTACTTGTGGGACGGAGGGGTGAGGTAGAAGTCTGTAATCTCTCTGCTGCCTTGTTAATTTCCTAGTTTCTTCCCTGCCTGGATTTTAAGTTGGTACTGAATTGGTTACTCTCAGTTTACAATTCAAATTCACAAGTAACTAATCATTTTTTTTATCAGAATCAGTTTGAATAAGAATCACAATTTTTACCTATGTGTAGACAGCAGCATTACATTCCTCGCTATCCATCCTATCACACTGCCTACGAAGTTTCTCTGCTCCTTCCAGAAGTCATTTAACTCTCCCAGCATGGATCCTGATAGGCATACTTCTTACTAAAATCCCACATAGTTTCATTGAAAAGGAGAAATAAAGCAAGCCTTTTCATTTTTCACTGTCTCTAAAATGTTGTAAGTCACAGTGCAGTTTTTAAAACATGTTTGTTTGTAGCTGTTTTAAAGCCTTAGTACTATTTTATTATTACTACATAATATTATTGTCTTATATGAAAAAACTTAACAAAGGCAAAATTACTTATGAGTGTTACTGGTATATAACATAGATATATGGCATTAGTATACAATTAACATGTTGTCTGCTCTGCATTGGACTCACTCAATGTCTGGTTGGAGTAACAAAGAATTGTAGTCCCAATATATCTGAAGGCTCCTGATTAAGAAAGGCCAAGTTAGATGATTAAAAAGTATAGAAGTGAATAATCATTCAGAACCTGATACCCTCAACAGTATTATTTGCATCAGTTTTATCCAGCACAGTTGGGAATTACAGTATAATACCTTGGGAAGATGTCATGCTCAGAACCATTGCTCTACATCATACCCTGTAAGACAAAGCTGCAGTCCCTCATTTCCCTTTCAGAAACAGCAGCAAATCCCTTTGCATTTCTAAGGCATTGATTCTTAAACTGATGATAATTTGGGCCTATCCTGGGAGTATTGGAACATTTGTAATTGCTTGTTTTTGAATCAAGGATTTAGTAGGGGACTGCTGACAAGATGCTTGTATAAAACAACAGTGTCTGGGTGGTTGTTTGTTTGTTTTGAGACTGGGAAAAGGAGTAATTGTATCAAACAGTTTAAGAAATGCTGGTCGAAGCAAAATAAAACCAATCAATCAGTGAAGGTCTTCATAAGGATCCAATATTTTATATGATTTTCTGTTCTCAACTCTGATATGGACTTCATTTATTTTATCAGGTGAAAAACATGAAATATAAGGATGAACGTATGAAAGTGATGAATGAAATTCTAAATGGGATCAAGGTGAGCAGTGTGCTGGTTGCCATCAATGGGGTTTTGTTGTTATATCTTGCATTGAACAGACTAGAGGTTAGACTAGGATTCTTTTTCCTGTTGGGGTTCATATTTCCTCACTTGCATTCTGGTCTATAAGCATCCTTGGATAGGGCCAAAGGCAAAAGTAGTGGAGGTCAAAATAAAAATAAGCCTAAAACCACAGTAGGCCCAAGTTTGTAGATTTTCTAGTCATGGTATAAATCAGAGTGGACAACCTTCTGAAAGCCAGAGATCATAAGTTTTTTTCTTCTATATTTGGGAGGAGTAATCTGAGGCTGCAGTGGTGGGATAGGATTTTTTAGGATTAGGGTATTGGGAAATTTGAAAATGTTTTAAGTCTCTTTCAAGGATTGAACAACTTTTTATGTGTGTTCTGTCTAAACAGCAGAAAACTATATTACTGATTTATGGTAGAGCAGTTGGGGGGCTCCTAGGGTCACAAAAAAGTATTTTAAGATTTTAGAATTGTCTGTCTCAGTTTAGCCAGGTATGATATATGGCAGATATGATTTACCCATAGTCTCTCTTAGATGCCATTTGAAACAAATGTGACAGTATCAATGTTTTCTTTGACTTTACCAGTGTATATACGGGCTGGGTGTTGCCCACCTTAAAAGTAAAAACAGGATGGAATGAAGCCATCTCTCCCTCTCTCTCTCTTTTTGAATTGTTGGATACCTCTATATGACTAAGCCCCATATTCATGAGGATCTGGAGTCTTTAGTGTTCTCTGAGCTTGATTGTTTGCTTGTAGACATTTTATTACCCAACTAGATAATATCAGTGCTAATGAGTGTGTGACACACCCTGGACATAAATTGTTTGAACTTCTTCCCTCTGGATGGCATATAGGATCTTGTACATCAGAACAACTAGACACAGGAACGGTTTTTTCCCCCGTGCCATCATTCAGTTGAATACTTAACTCATGCTATATGACAGGACATAGGGACATGGTAGCCTAGCAGTTAAGATACTGGGCTTCTGGCTTGAAGGTCAGTAGCCTGAGTTCAAGACCCAGGTGCCATATAACGGGGTGAGCTCCTGTTATTCACCCCAACTCCTGCCAACCCAACAGCTCAAAAGCATGCAAATATAAGTCGAATAAATTGGTGGGAAGGTAACAGCGTTCCATGCACCTCAGTTGGCCACATGACCACGGAAGCATCTTTGGACAAAGCTGGCTCTTTGGCTATGAAACAGAGATGGCGCTGCTCCCTAGAGTCAGACACTACTGAAGGGGAAACCTTTACCTTTCTATAACAGGACACAGTATATACTATAGCACAAGGAATTCTACATTAATCCAGAAGTTCTGTCTATTGTGTATACATACTTATTAATAGATTGTGGTTCTAATTCTACACTTTCTTATATTTCCTTTTCTACTGGCTGTACATTTTGGATGCAATTTTACTGCCGAATACATAATTTCATTTATTTGTTTATGTTATTTTATTTACTGTTGTCTTGCAAGTACACTGAGAGCTGATGTACCATGGTCAAATTCCTTGTGTGTCTAATCATGCTTGGCTTTACTTCCTGTATATATATATATCTTGCCCTGCAGTATTGGTGGAGGTGTGGTTTGTTCCTTGGGAGCAAACCCCAAACTCATTAACACTGATGATACTACCTAGACAGGTAAGGAAATGTCTGCAGGCAAACAACTAAGCTCAGAGGGCATCAAGGATTCTATAGTTCAGTCCTTAGCTACCTATATTCTCTTCCACTGATGAATATCTTTCAGATCTTGAAGCTCTTTGCTTGGGAGTCCTCATTTCAGAAGCAAGTTGAAAAGATCCGAGCCTGGGAACTGAAAGGACTGCTACATTTTTTCCATCTACAATCAGTTGCCCTCTTCATCTTCTCCTGTGCACCTATTTTAGTAAGACAGTTCAGAGAAGGGGGGAAATAAGTACTAGTAAGCAAGTAAACAAAATAGCAGACACAAATAGAAATTTTGCAATATTTATCAGTATGATTCTGCTCATATTGAAAGATATTAGTGAGAATGAGTCCTGCAGCAGTTAAGCAATTTCCCACATAACCTTGACATTTTGGGTTCTGGTTTGAACATATTTGGAGGGCAGCAGATTAGGGAGCTGAATATAAAACTAATAAAATGAATAAAATAAGTTCTCAAGCCAATACTAGCTATAAATAATGAATTTGATAGTCTAGGCTGATTTAGACGAAAAAGAGCCTGAAATGCAAGAAGGAGGGGACTGTCAACTATAGCTGTACAGTTAAACATTTTTTTGAGTTATGTTGTCTATAAGAATAGGCTAATTATTTTCAGAAATAATTATTTTTCTGTTGTACCTAACTTAGTTATAACTATAATTGGAAGTAATTAGTAAAGGATTGATTTTTAGATTTTTTAGAGAACATTAAATTACTTTATTGGTAACTGTTTTTAATGACCAAGAATATCTATATGTTTAAGCATGGATTAGAGAAAGAAGCAACAACAATTTTTATTGCTGGTGAGGCTTAATAGATTTGGTGTAGAAGGTTCTCATGGCACAAAATTAGAAATGGATGGCAAAATTGCTTAATTAAGATATTTCAATAAATAAACCTGTTTGAATCTACTGAATATATAGGATGACTCAGAACTTATGTACATACTGAAATGTGCCCTTTTCTTAATTCTGCAGTAGTTCAAAACATATCAAAATGCATAGAATAAATCAACATATAGATACACATCACACAAATGTCTCTATTAATGAATATATTGTAGAAATATATGAATAGGTATTTCCTATCTGTTTGCAAATAATGTGATATTTTGTATTATTATTATTGATAATATTTGTTTGCAAATAATGTGCACACTAGGAAAAGTATGTACAAAAATGTATGTCATAGAAATCTCACCAAATACTGCATTTTTTTAAAAAAAATAGAGGCCTGTGCTTTACTTCCAGAGTAGAACAGATCTTTGGGGCAGGGGCAAAAATTCACTTGGCAACATCTCTTCTTCATATTCTAAATCTCTCTCCTGCTTGTATTTTTCCCTAGGTGAGCATTTCTCCACATTTGTAAGATGTTCTGAAAATACTGAATCACTCCAAGTGAACCACTTTTAATTCCTTTTTTCCCATTTCTCTCACTATACCACTTGCCTCTTTAACTCCTAGGTATCTGTAGCTACCTTTGCTGTCTATGTGATGGTGGATGAGAACAACATCTTGGATGCACAAAAGGCCTTTACTTCTATAGCACTCTTCAATATCCTGCGCTTCCCACTTGCCATGTTTCCATTGACACTATCCTCCATGGTGCAAGTGAGTAGCCTTACAAGGTATATATATCAGGGGACAAGAAGCTGACTTAAGAATTAGTGCCAATCTCTTTCCCATATTTATTTTGTACCATTGGGAAAGAAGTTTCCATTAGAATGTCTATAGAATGTGAGATATTACAAATTTAAGTTCCATCACTTGTATTGAGGCCATCTCCAGATTTCAGCAGACATTCAGATGATTGCTTCGGAGCCTTATCAGCACTATCATTGTCTGGGAGTCAGCTTCTTAATTTCCTTTGTGGTTCAATGTGACTTTACATTAGAGCCATTATAGAAAATTTTCATGGTGGATTTCACATCCAACAACCTGTCATTAATTGGAATCATAACAAAATTTAAAGTAGGATCCAGGACATACATCAATGTTATGCTTTATTGGGATTCTAAGAACTATCCAAGAATACTTCTTGGTGGTCCTGGAGTGGTCCACCAAGACAAAGCCTTTGTCTTTAAATTTCACAGGTTAATGTATCTACTGAGCGGCTAGAGCGGTACCTGGGTAGTGAAGACCTGAACACTTCAGCTACATGGCATAACCCCATCCCTGGTAACTTAAGTTTAGGGTTCATGCTTGAGTTGCCAGAACAGGCAGAGTTCTGGAGAAAATGTGCAGAAAGACAGGTATGTTTGTGTACTATGAGTAATTCCTACTTTGTCCTTAATGTTAATATTTCCCTTTCCTTCCTTTCCAGGTTGTGCTGTGAAATTCCACGAAGCTTCTTTTGCCTGGGAGCAGAATTCTGATGTTACTGTGAAAGAGTAAGTCATCATGTAGAGTATAGTTGGGTTGTGGGTGGAATGGGGGTTCTTTTTATTCAACGACATATTGAGTTGGGCAAGGAAAAATAAACATATTCTCTTGTTTTTAGAGGATGTCTGGCACTGCTTCATTGGAAACCATTCTCTTTAGCCTAGGGACTATGTTTTGAACTGCCTCCAGGCATCACTTCACATATGTTTATATGGCAATCTTCTCTACAGCATCACCTTGGAAATTCCTCATGGAAACCTTGTAGCCATTGTGGGGTCTGTGGGATCAGGAAAATCCTCATTGATATGCGCTATGTTGGGTGAGATAGAGAATATCAAAGGACACATCAATATTCAGGTGATAAGGGAAAACCTTTTTTCCTATATTGAAATATGGATTATTAATAAATAGTACTGTAGTAAAATCCTGAAGTGAGGCCACTGTTGTGAAGCTCACTTCTGTTTAAAAACAAATACAAAATAAACATCTTGCTCCATTCTCAATAA
>JANHZU010005466.1:277373-293900 GCA_032468055.1 Acrochordus granulatus | reverse complement strand
AAATCCAAGGCAAACCATTCAACATCACAGTAATCCAAGTCTATGCCCCAACCACTGATGCCAAACAGGCTGAAGTTTGATCAGTCCTATAAAGTCCTTCAACACCTTCTAGAATTCACATCAAACAAAGATGTCCTTTCATCATAGAGGATTGGAATGCTAAAGTAAGATGTCTAAAGATGACTGGAATAAAAGGCAAGTTTGGCCTTAGACTACAAAATGAAGCAGGACAAAGGCTAACAGAATTTTGTCAAGAGAATATGCTGGTCATAACAATTATATTTTTCCAACAATCCAAGAGGCAACTCTACACATGGACGTCACCAGATGGTCAACACCAAAATCAGATTGATTATATTCTTTGCAGCCAAAGATGGAAAAGTGAAGTAATTTCCTGTAGTAATTATCTGGGATCTGTGCTAGTACTTTGAGCTATTGTACAAGCAGAGAAATGAAACACAGAAACAGTCCAGCTTCCTTTGTGGTTTTCAGGAAAGCATGCGAGCGAGAGAGCAAAAAGCCTAGCAAAAAGCTCTCCCCCAAATCCTTTTGGAAAAAATTAAGAATGTTTGCGCATGTGTACATCAAATAGTTTACAAATCCTCCCCAACAATTCTCTCAGACTTTTTGTTGATAAGCAGCTCTCCAGGTATAGATCTCAACAAACACTATGGGAAAAACACTCCCATATTTCTGAAATCTGGATTAACCCTTCATAATTCCAACAGAAAAGCTCTATACAGACAGTAAAAACAAGACCTGGAGCTGACTGTGGCTCAGATCATGAACTTCTTATTGCAAAATTTAGGCTGAAATTTAGGAAAAATCACTAGGCTGTCAGGTATGTTTGCAATCATATCCCTTATGAATATACAGTAGAAGTGAGGAATAGATTTAAGGGATTAGATCTGATAGAATGCCTGAAGTACTATGGATAAATGTATATAACATTGTACAAGAAGATGCTACTAAAATCATCCCAAAGAAAAAAAATGCAAAAAAGCAAAGTTGGTGTATGATGAGGCTTTACAGATAATTCAGGAAAGAAGGGAAACAAAAGGCAAATGAGGAAGGGAAAGATATACACTACTGATTGCAGATTTCCAGAGAATAGCAAGAAGATATAAGAAGGCCTTCTTAAATGAAAAATGCAAAGAAATAGAGGAAAACAATAGACTGGGAAACACTAGAGAGCTCTTCAAGAAAATTGGAGATATCCAGGGAAGGTTTCATGCAAAAATGGGCATGATAAAGGACAAAAATAGTAGGGACTTAAATAAAGCAGAAGAGATTAAGAAGAGGTGGCAATAATCAGAATAAGACCTATACAAGAAAGTTCTAAATGTCCCTCACAGTGGTGTGGTCAATGACCTAGAGTTGGTCATCCTGGAATGTGAAGTCAAGTGGGCCTTAGGAAACATTACTAACAACAAAGCTAGTGGAGGTGACAGCATTCCAGGTGAACTGTTTAAAATCCTAAAAGATGATGCTGTTAAAGTGCTGCACAAAATATGCATGTTTGGAAAACTCAACAGTGGCCATAGGATTGGAAAAAGGTCAGTTTATGTTCCAATTCCAAAGAAGGGCAATACCAAAAAATATTCAAACTATCATGCAACTGCACTCATTTCATATGCTAGCAAGGTTATACTCTCAATACTAAGCTAGGTTTCAGCAGGTTGTGAACCAAGAACTACCAGAAATGCAAGCTTGATTTCAAAGAGGCAGAGGAATTAGAGATCAAATTGCCAACATTCACTGGATCATGGAAAAAGCAAGGGAATTCCAGAAATACATCTACTTCTGCTTCCTTGACTACGATAAAGCCTTTGATTGTGTGGATCACAACCAAATGTGGCAAATTCTAAAAGAGATGGGAATACCAGACTACCTTACCTGTCTCCTGAGAAACTTTTATGCTGCTCTAGAAGCAACAGTTAGAACTGGACATGGAACGACAGACTGGTTCCAAATTGGAAAAGGAGAAATATCAACCAAGGAGTTGGCTTATTTTATACTCTTTAGAGAAAATAGAAATATTAGAAATAAAACCTAATAAATAAATTAGTTTCATTTGTATCATTAATACCAGTTTCATCATTCAATATTTTGCTATTTGTGGAGACAAGTTGGAGTATTTTGGATGTGAATTTTGATAAAAGGATTTATTGCACAGTAGATATTTTCCATCACCTTAAAACCTAGTTTTTTTCTCTCTAATTGGGATTCAGTTTAAGTGTTAATGTTCTGTATTATTCCAGTGGAAACTAAACTATGAAATACTACTTCTGGAATGCTGCTGTAGTAGGGAGATGCATTAGTCATTCACAGCCTTTAGCTGCTATGAACTATGAAAATCTGAGAAAGATTTAAGTAGCTCAGAGGCAGATGGATAAACAGCTGTAGGAGGATTAAACCTAAGTTTAAGGGCAATAATGTCTATTGGATTGCCTAGAAAAGAACCAGTAAGGGTAAATATTCATTTGTTCACAAAGAAGATCAAGCACAGTTCCTTTCCAGGGCTCAGACAAGTGATAACTAAGATGTGACCAAACACTTAGCAATCTAAAACTTCAGAAGAGCCAGAACAGTACTTCAAGCCACAGCTACCTATTTCTTGGGCAAAAGAAAATCAAGGAATGCATGACAGAAAAATGTTAAAGGCAAGTTTATGATATCCCTTACAAATATATAGTGAAGTGAGGAACAGATTTAAGGGATTAGATGTGAAGTCAGAGTGCCCGAAGAACTATGAACAGAGGTACATACAAGAAGTAGCTACTAAAACCATCCCAAAGAAAAATAAATGCAAGAAAACAAAGCAGTTGTTTGATGAGGCTTTACAAATAGCTGAAGAAAGAAGGAAAGCAAAAGGCAAGGGAGAAAGGGAAATATATACCCAACTAAATGCATGTTTCCAGAGAATAACAAGGAGATATAAGAAGGCCTTCTTAAATGAACAATACAAAGAAATAGAGGAAAGTGCTGCACTCAGTATGCCAGCAAATTTGGAAAACTCAACAATGGCCACAGGATTGGAAAAGATCAATTTCTGTTCCAATCCCAAAGAAGGGCAATGCCAAAGAACGTTCAAATTACCATACAATTGCACTCATTTCACACATTAGCAAGATTATGCTCAAAATACTACAAGCTAGGCTTAAGTAGTGTGTGTACCAAGAACTACTAGAAGTATAAGCTGGGCTTTGAAGAGGCAGAGGAACTAGAGATTGAATTGCCAACATTTGCTGAATCATGAAGAAAGCAAGGGAGTTCCAGAAAAACATCTACTTCTGCTTCATTGATTACACTAAAGTCTTTGATTGTGTAGATCACAACAAACTGTGGAAAATTCTTAAAGAAATGGGAGTACCCCACCACTTTACCTGTTTCCGAAGAAACCTGTATGCTGATCAAGAAGCAACAGTTAGAACTGGACATGGAACGACAAATTGGTTCAAAATTGGGAAAGGAGCACAACAAGGCTGTATATTGTCACCCTGCTTATTTAACTTCTATGCAGAATACATTATGCAAATGCTGGGCTGGGTGAATCACCAGTTGGAATTAAAATTGCCGGGAGAAATATCAACCGCAGATATGCAGACAATATCACTCTAATGGCAGAAAGTGAAGAGGAATTAAAGAGCCTCTTGATGAGAGTGAAAGAGGAGAGTGCAAAAGCTGGCTTGAAACTCAATATTAAACTAAAATCATGGCATCCAGTCTCATCACTTCCTGGCAATTAGAAGGGGATGAAATGGAAGCAATGACATATTTTACCTTCTTGGGCTCCAAGATCACTGCAGACGGTCAGTGCAGCCATGAAATTAAAAGATCCTTGCTACTTGGGAGGAAAGCTATGGCAAACCTAGATAGCATATTTAAAAGCAGAGATATCACCTTGCCAACAAAGGTCTGTATAGTCAAAGCTATAGTTTTCCCAGTAGTAATGTACAGCCATGAGAGCTGGACCATAAGGAAGGTTGAACACTGAAGAATTGATGCCTTCAAATTGTTGTGCTTGAGAAGATTCTTGAGTGTTCCTTGGACTGCAAGGAGATCAAACCAGTCAATCCTAAAGGAAATCAACTCTAATTATACATTGAAAGGACAGTTACAGAAGCTCAAATACTTTGGCCACCTAATGTGAAAACAGGACTTATGGAAAAGACCATGATGCTGAGTAAGACTGAAGGCAAAAGAAGGGGATGGCAGAGAATGAGATGATTAGATAGCATTTTAGACGCAATGGGCGTGGATTTGGGTGGACTTCAGGAAAGGACAGGACAGGGAGGAGGAGGCCTAGAGAGGACAGGACAGGGAGGCCTGGTGTGCTGTGGTCTGTGGGTCACAAAAAGTTGGACACAACTAAGCAACTAAATAATTTATTCAATAATATATTTCTTTTTAATTTTTAAATTTATAATTATTTAGATAGGTAGTGTAACAGTGTGAATTGTAGTTTCGTTATTCTTTTAAATTTGCTGGTCACTGACAAAATAAATACTATTACTACTGGATTATAACATCATCACACAATTGCCATGACTTATATCCTTGCATCTGAAGTCAGGATGCAAGAGTAGAAAAGCAATATTTGCATGATGTCATCATGTGCATGTCATCAATTTGATGTTATAATTGTTTGCTGGTTGAAAGGTACCTTGGAGATCATTTAAGTAAATCTTCAGCACAGTACAGAAACCCATTACTATAATATTTCTGACAGATGACCATCCAGCCTCTGTTTAAATGGATTCAGTGATGGAGAATTCACCATTTCCTGAGACAAGACTATTCCACTGTTGAATTGTTCCTAATATTATAAATGTTTCCTATTATCCTGCCAAAATTACTTTCTTTTTATTTAAGCTCACTTCCTGTCTCCTGGAACAACAGTGAACAGATCCATTCCATCATCTACATGATAGTCATTCAGATACTCCCATCCCCTTATTGTCCTTGAAAGATGTATATGGGGTTCCATGACCAACGTTTTCTTAGACTGAAAAAGCTATTTGGATGAACAGTGAAATGTTTCTAAGACAAAAAGAAAAGAAGTCCGGTTGCCATGACTAAACCTCCAGACAAATCCACCTGGATGACTGAGAAATATTCACCGACATATATCTGCTCACTAATTATCTATTAATCTACTTGTTCATATTATAGCCTTCTTTTCCCTATCACAACCACTGAAGATGGGTCCATGCTAGTCAGACTTATTCTGCAATGGTAATTTGTTATATTTGTAAAATATACTGAGAATTTCCATCTTCCAATTAAAATTCCTTTTACAAGCACATTTCTAGAGCCAATGGCTTTTGAAATACCTTTTGCATAAATTGTAAAATAGAAGCTAAAAAGGCCTAAAATGGTGTTTAATTTGAATTGCTGAATTTACAACAACTTGGCTTAAAATTATTTTTTCTTTAGTGTTTATTATTCCTCAAAATTAGTTCTGCTTTTTCTTTCCTAATTTGAGATCTGCTTGATAATACAGTAAGAGCTTGTTCTTAGCGCATAACACTGCCTTCAGATTTGAACCTATGCCATATTATAGTCATATTCCAAAGGAACTCATATAGGACAATTTAAGATAAACAAGGCCAAAGGATAAGGACTAGCCTTTTGCTTGAATCACATTGCAAATGTCTGTGCACACTGATAGAAATAAAGGAACAATAACATTTGCTTACAGTACTATTCATGGCATGCATCCAGCACAATGGTTGAATGCAAAAATTGGGCTGGTTGCTGGGACAGAACACAGAAACGATACCAACTTTGACTGATGAGACATGATTTCCATGAAGCTTAAAGATGTGGATAGCTTTAAAGGCAAAAGAAAACTCAATGCATTTCTCATTAGCTTTTCTCAATGCAAGTAAATATAACTTCCTTATAACTAATCCAAACAAACTGCACCAAAGTGAGACAAATATGCAAGTGTTCTGCTGAGAAGAACAAGGTCAAAGCAGCTGGCAAAGCTACCTTCAGAGCAAGGAAAATTAAATGCTTTACCAATAAAGAGAAACCCAGTTGAATTAATTTTCTCAAGTAAAATGGCTTAAAATTATAGGGGTTGCAAACCAAGACATCCTAAAGATGCCAGTTTGGAGAAGGATAAACTAAGATAAGATTGCAGCCAAAAGAGATATTGATTGGTTTATACTTGGTACTAAAATACTGTATTATGTTTTTGGGGTTTAGTACAATCTGGTAACATGCTGTGATTTAACAAGTCTTGATGAACAAAACAATAAAAACATCATGTGTGAACCAGGTAATTGTTCTACATCATGACTGATTTAACATTTTCTTAGTGCTAATTTTATATTTTAAAATATAAGCTGCCCAGAACTGTGTGAGGGTTGATTAATTGATTTGTACCATAAAGTTGTTTTTGAGTCCTAGCAACTCCGTAGATAGATTTTCTCCATGACGGTTAGAGAGTTCTTTATAATAGTCTGAGAGTTTGGCAGCCTCTGAATACTATATGTTTAAGAATTTCACAGTCTAGAACTTCCAAATAGTTCTGCAGAATATTTATCTTATGTATTGCTTAGATTTAAAACTCAACAATTCAAGAACATTCCTTGACATATGGATCTCTTTTTATTTAATCCCCTTAACAACAGCTCTGAAATGTAGATTGAATTGAGCAGCAGTGGTCCAAGTATTCCAGTGAGGTCCATGGCTGAGGAGGGACTAGGTTCTAGGTCTCTCTTCAATGTCTTAACTACTAAACCAATAAAGGAGATTCAAAGTTAGTTTCAAAGAACTGCACAGGATCCACTCCTGAGCTGAAAGATTCTTCTGAAAGCTAGACCATACCTAGAAAGGGAGCTTAACAGGCCACTTTACTAATGTTGGGAGTCTTAACTTGGAGCTGTTTATCCTAACCAGGAAAGAGAAAGAGCAATCACAAAGGAAACCAAGCCCAAAGTACAAAGATGATTGTTTACAGTGAAAGAAGCAATTAATTTAATGTCTATAAAATTGCTGACGACAGACAGAAGGTTCTTCTGTCTGTTAGTGCTGTGGTAAATGCAGGTGTTTGTTTGGGGCTGCCTGGCTGGGAAGGTGTAGACATCCAAAGAAACGTTGTCTTTGCCCCACAGTCCTTTGCTGCTCTCCCATCACTTACCTTGGGTTTCTTTCATACGGTGCCTTAGGGCACTGGGAGCAGTACGCCGGTAACAGGTGTTTCGTTGCCAGGCTTCTGTGCCACCTGCCCATCCAGCTGCATCCTCCCAGTCCAGGCTCCAGTCTGACCGTCCTGAACGTGACCTGGGAAACCCACCCTTCCAAACCTGTGCATCTGCTGCAGTTTCAGTCCTTTTGGCTTTTGCCATATATTGTGACCTGGCAATTTCACATCCAGTGTCCGACTCCTGATTGCCATTCTCATTTCTCAGAGAATAAGGTGGTAGATCTTCTAGGGCAGAGCAATTTATAAGATCCATGGTACAACTCCCAGAAACCATTTCTGAATGTCGGGCATTGTGGGAGACTTCACACAACATAAATAAGTTTTCTGGCTTCTCAAAGTACTTCAGATCTTTGCTGTAGTCCACATATCTGTCATTTCCCTTATCATTCCCATCAAAGTTATTGCTATTTGTGTTCCAATCCTCTTTTGGACAGTCACTGAAATTCCAATTTTCCTTCTAATGGTTTGTATTTCTGGGGAATCTAAAGTGGACATTCTGGTCACCCTTATGCACAACAAAAAAAATATTGTGGACTACTGTGGTGTTATTCCTAGAATCTGTATAACAGCCATCTTCTTCCAGATAACTATTGCTTCCTGTCTCATGCTCCACATACAAATTTATCTTCCTCCGGTCCACAGATTGTTTACCCTCCTCCACATAGTCCTTGGTCACATTGTAGACCCTGTACCCACTATCCTTCTTCTTGAAATGGCCACAGACTCTATTCACAGGTCTGATGGTGCCATACAAGTTCCTGTTTCTATAGTTGCCGTTCCAGTTCTTCCTACCACCATCTTGCCCATGTCTCTTAGCAATCTTTCCTCTCTTTACAGTTGTAGTCGTTGTACTCACGGCTTGGGTACTGTGAGAGACAGACTTGCCGTCCTGGAGAGTTTATCTGACTTCTGGACTCAGAATAAATGCTCATATTCTTCCTGGTGTGCTTCTATCCCACCCCACCCCCTTCCCTTCCTCAGAAGGCTATTATTCCTTCATGACTACCCTTTTCTTACACTCACCCCTGAGACAGTGCTGACTAACTGCCTACAGCAGAGTAGCTGTGTGACCTTCGTACCCAATAGGCAGCAAGTTCAGACAGCCTCTCCCTGCTGCTGGCAGGTAATGAGTAACAAGAATACCACAGTTGTGAATTGGACCAGTGCCCTGCCCAAACCGGCTTCTCTGCTTTATAATGCTATAGACAGGAGTAAGTGACCCCTCTTTAGGGCTCCTTGGTTTAGGAAACTAAGCATGTGGTTTGTGTGTTTATATCACACAACGATTTCTCTGGGTGTGGGAATAAGTTTTTAAAAAGGACACAGCTTTGCAGAATTGCTGAACTCTGGACCTTTAGCTGGCTCTAGTCTTGTAACAGAAGTAAGGAGTCTTCACTATTAAGTCATCCTGCAGCGTTATTCACAAACGCACATTGACAGTCATAACAGCATTAAGTCCACAGACAAGTTATATCCTCTATTTTCCAATGAACCATTCTATTTCATCCAACGAGCCCAAACACACAGCACTGGGTCTGAATGTTTTTCATATCTCAAAGTTCAGCTAATTCACAGTCTCAAGCCTATAAAATCCTTGATGATACTCTAAGTCCCTGATAATCAGCATGGCAATGATTAAACTGCAGAAGATAAAACCGTGGCATCTAATGTGAGTTAACAGTTTATATAGAAGGCCAATAAATTTCACAGGGTTTTAAAGAAAAACCTGAAAACACCTAATTAGCAGATTGACTAAGAAGATAACAGGAAAAAGATGTTTTCTGTCTTTCTGTGATCACTATTTTTTATCAGCCCTTGTTTATTTTTCTCAAGTCTCTGTGCCCCATAAAAATGATCAAAATCACAGAATGAATCATTGGGGGGCAGGCAGGAAGAGGAGAAAAACACTAAGAAAAAATTATGATGCTTTGCAAAGCACCCATATAAGCCCAATTACTTATTTATTCAGTGGATTTAAGAGGGAAGGCGTTTTTAAATATATCCTCCCAAAGATCCAAGTGCTAATGACTTTCTGATCAATCAAAATGAAAAGCGTTTGCACATCAAAATTTATCCACACAGTGACTGGCAGGAAGTCCTTTTCTTGAGATTCAGTGCAACATTTATTATTTTCATTTTTCCCCCAACTCCAACCTTTCTCAATTTCTTGCTAATTGGTACTGATTTTCCTGCAACAATGAACCACCATGAGTTCTGCATAAATCCATTCCATTCTGATTCATACTGAGTTGTAGGATATATAAATAACTCATATGGACATTTAGCCTAAATGAAGTATACTTTTGGGGGGACAGTTTGCATGCTCTTTACCTGTTTGCATTCTTCTTACAGAGTTTCACTGTTCACAGTAAAAGGGTGAGGAATAGAAGGAATGTACATTCCCATTCCCATTACCCTTACATATTCTTTATTTTTTAACTCCTGAAATAAGTTAAATGGACCTGTAATAATAACACTGTCATGGCATTGTGTTTGCATAGAAACAGCTTGTGAGTGAATAACATGTTCAGAGGCAAAGGAAAGCATTTCATAACTAATGAATTATACAATGTCACCGATCAAGTTACAGTTTGATCTGATTAAGTTTGTGAACAAGAAATGAAGACATCTAGGCTATATTTTCCAGTAGACACCTAATTTGACATACTCTTCCCCAGCTGAGGCCCCTTTTGGAAAGACATTATGGGATATTGATCATAAAAATATTTCTGGTAAATACTTGCCCCAGCCAAAGATCCTGGGACAGCAAAAGACATGTTATTGTGCCCCTTAAAAATCAGAAAGATGTTGTGAAAGATGGGGCTGATTTCAACTTAGCCTCCTATTTCTCTTTCTTGTGGAGTCCTTGGTGCTCTCTGAGTTGGTCATTTACTTGTAGACATTTCACTACACTGATGATGTTATCTAGTTGGATAATGAAACTTCTACAAGCAAACAGCCAAGCTCAGAGAACAGCAAGGACTCTACAATTCAACAGTGAGCTACATATATTCCCTTCTTTTTTTCTTCTACCTATGCAAAAGGCAGATGTGGGGGGAGGGTCCTGTTTTCTCTATCCACCTTCACCAAGAAGACTGTACTCACCCTTCAGCTCCTGTAGCTCCAGGCACAGAGTCGACATTTTACAGTCACAGAGGTTCAGGTTCACTAGTGTGTCAGCTCGTCCGGCCTCATCCTGTGGTTGTTCCAGGGTTGTACTGAGTTCTGTGTGAGTCTTCCTGTAAAAATCTAATTCTTGCTCCAATTCATGAATGCGATTTAGTAAGAAAGGACATGGAGATGTTCTTCCAGACTCAACAGTGTTCCCTTGTCTCTCTTTACTCCCCAGTTGCTGCTTAACTGAACCTGGACTCTTTCTTTGGCTTCCTGGAGGTGGAAGTGGTGCTGGCCTGGAAGGTCGCATAGAAGGTGGAATACTCTGAGAGACAGATGTAGTGTTGGGGCTGAGCCTTACTGGCACATGTGGTGAGGCAGAGACAGGGGTACCAGGTCGAGGAGGGGGTGGCCGTAGCACCTTTCTTCTCTGTGAAGTATTCTCTACTGTGCCACGTACAATATCTTTCTCACAGCTGAAATCCAGAATGGAAAAATGACGGGCAACATTGTCTTGCTCAAAAGTATTACAGCTACCATGGCCTATGGGATTTGTTAGGCTCTGTTCAAACTGAGCCAACTGTTCTGTCAGTTTGGAGTCAAGGTCCCCACAGATCTCCCCCACACCTTGAAGGGTTTCATCCTGAGTACCTTGACAAACAGGCCAAGTGTCTTGGCTCTCATGGATCTCACTGAAGCTGGAAGAATGAGAAGTAGTTTTATGCTGCTCACTATCTGCACAAGCAACCAAGTCCTCACAAAGAATTTTCTCATGGATCAGACTGTGAGCCTGTCCATCCCACCCTAAGTGCTTGCAGCCTTTCAAGTGGTCCCTTGAAGTTTTGGGGCTTTGGATGGGCTCTGGTTTACCCAATTGATCACAGTGTTGGGTTTTTATCTGAAGTGGAGAAGAAGATATGGAAGAAACTCCATTTACAGCTTTGGCAGAATCTGGAGAGGAATAGCTTATCACTTTTAAGGGAACAGATCCAAGGCAACCTTCCTTGGGTATTTTGTTTTGTTTTACATCTGAGTCTAAATAATTTCTTTGCATCAGAGAAAGTTGACAAGTATTTTCCTTAGCATGGTCTGAACTCCATCCAGGCTCCTCCCCCATGCCAGGGGAACCTGCTTTGTGAAGGTTGGCTGCATCAAAATCTATCTCCTTTGGCAAATATCCAGATTTCCATTGCTCCCTAGGCTGTAGGCTGTTCTCCTCCAACCTCACAAACCGGTGAGGAAAGATCCCACGTTTCCCTCGAACTTCTCCCTCTAGCCAGCCATCTTCCAGAACCCTCAGAATTTGAATCCGTTCCCCCACCTCAAAATCTAGTTCTGCTGATTCTAGGGCTTGGAACCGATAAAGGGCAATCCCATAAGGTCCTGGCAATGCCATATCATCACTCCACAGCTTCTCCTTTTCCTGGGGATATGTATCTTTCACTCCATTTAACTTTGGAATCTCTGATGAAGTTGGTTCATCTGGGTTACCGTTGGTTTTTAGGGGACCCAGAAGTTCCACAAATCCCTCTGGGAAAATGCCTCGGCGACCATGAATCTCCCCTTCAAACCATCCAGGCTCTGGAATTCCAACAATAATAATCACATCCCTTTCCTGGAAATCAAGTTCCTCCTGCATCTGGGCTGAAAGGCTCATCAGTGCTCGGGCCTGACCTAGGGCATAGGATGGCATCTCCAGTGTTGTATTATGTGGGAATCGGGGACTAAAATCTGAGAGAATGAGTTCTCGAACACACGATGATGGGAAGAAACCACTGGCTCCCCAACTGCTCCGACCTTTGAGCCAGGGAGAGGCTACAGAATCATTCAAAATCACCAGGTCTCCTGTAGGGACAAGGAATACTTTATTTATTTGTTTGTTTATCAAATATCATCTCACTTGAGTGACTCTAGGTGGTTTACAATAAAAAATACAATGGTGTAAAACATAATTAAAAACAGAGTTACAAACAGAATTTTAAAAAGAGCACATCAAAAAAGTACTAGAAAAAAAAGTAGGAGGATGTACATTATTTCCTATGTCAACTCAAGAAGTTCAACCTGCCTCAAGAGCTGCTGATACAGTTCTACAGAGGAATCACTGAGTCTGTCCTTTGTACATCTGTTACTGTCTGGTTTGGTACAGCAACCGTGCAGGACAGGTATAAACTCCAACATATATAGACAAGATCATAGAAAGAATACTTGCAACTAACCTGTCCTCCATAAAAGACTTATACATGAGAAGGTCAAGAGAAGGATGGGAAAGATATCTGCAGACCCCTCTCATCCCAGATACAACTTGTTTGAACCTCTTCCCTCTGGTAGGTGCTACAGGGTACTATATATCAAAACTACCAGACACAAGAACAGCTTTTTCCCCCATGCCATCATTCAAATGAATACTTTTCTAAGGCTATATGATCATGCTACATGACAGATAGAACAGAAGGGTAGAGAATTAATTAATTAATTCTAATTAACCCAGAAGTTCTGTCTAATGTGTATAAATATCTTTTAATCCTACTCTTTAAAATAATTCCTTTCTATTGATTACACACTTACCAAATAATTAACACCTTGCATGTCTAACCATGCTTGGCCAATAAAGTATCCGAGTTAAAAATTAAAAGTCAAAAAGGTAGAGGGAATGCCTTCAAACCACCCAACAATCCAAGAGTTGCACATCACTCTTAGACTCCCATGCCAATTGGCAGAGCCAGGTTTTAACTCTTCTCTAGAAGTTCAGAAGAGTGGGGGCTTGCCTCACCTCTGGGGTAAGATGTTCCAAGGGCAGGGGCAAAAGCAGAGAAGTCTCTCTTCCTAGATCCTGCCAGTTGAAATTCCTTAACCAATGGGTTCTGCCAGTTGAAATTCCTTAACCAATGGGATCTGCAGACCTTCCTGCCTAATCATGGGTGGGATGAGATGGTTCCTCAGGTAAACTGATCCATGCCATGAAGGCCTTTAAAGGTGATAACCAACATCTTGAATTCAACCCAGAAGCAAACTGGCACCCAATGCATCTCATGTAACAGAGGTATTAAATGTGCAAACTAGGGGAACCTAAAACTACTCATGCCACCACATTTTAAACCAGAGATAGCTGCCAAATATTCTTCAAGGACAAGAGCCCTGTAGAGCATATAGCAGTAATCCATACAGGGGATGACCAGGGCATGAGTGACTGAAAGAAGAACTTTTCTATCTGGGAAAGAGTATAAGTATCACTCAACCCAAAGTTGAGCAAAGACCCTCTTAGCCACAATTACCATTTGCTACTCAAGCAGGATTTGTGAGTTCAGGAGGAATCTCAGATTACACACCAGGTCTGTCTGGGGTACAGTAAATCCCATCCAAGACCAAAGATGGTAACCCTTCCAGATACAGCTGAGGCTCCTACCCATAGCCACTCTATTTTATCAAGATTCACTTGGTAAGATAAGATAAGGTAACAATCCTGTGAGTTGGACTAGGCTGAGAGAGAGAGACTGGTCCAAAGACCTCAGTCAGCTTTCATGCCTAAGGTGGAACTGCAATTCACAGTCTCCTGGTTTATAGCCTGGTGCTTAACTACTTGACCAAACTTGCTGAAAAATCTGGCCTCTGGCCTCTATCCTAGTGACTGTAGAGGTTATTAGACTTCTTTTCCAAGTATAACAAGCCTATTGAGGTACAGAAGCCAGAAGCCATGGACACTGGAGCTGTAAAGGAGAAAGGACACAAAATTGAATCTCTTTTAATGGACTGATGACTGATATACAGAAGAGGAGAGCATTACAGATCTCTTCTGCCCAAGTAAGGAATGCATAGAAATCACCAATACCTCTCTGCAGGGCCAGGCTGCCAGGCTCTTGGGAAGTAAAATTGCTGATACATACAAACAGCTTCTCTCCTTGCTTTATGACAGGAACATCCACTGGCTCTACAAAACTGCTGGGGAACTGACCTGAAATGGTAAGAATAAAGAGCAACACTTGCTAAGATAAAGAAACTCTACAGTGTATATTGTTGGAAACACCAAACCTGATTTGTGAATTTGCTACATGAGAATTGATAATTTTGAAAATTCCCATTGGTAACACCAACAATATGTAAATATACAGAAAATATTTTATGATTTACTAGACACTGGTCTACTTTACTTAGTGTTATCTACTAAAATAATTGTACAGTTAGGGAAAATTAAAACCTGTTAATTGAAATACTGAAATAGAGTATTCCATAGAAGCATTAAGTAAGTTTATATATCAATCCTCTTCTTCCTTAGAATGGCAAGTACAGTATTTGAAACTGGATGACAAAGCAGAAATGCTTATATGATTTCTATTTTGCTGTGATCTAATCCATTCTTCATGAAGGAATTATTTTCCAAATCTTCTCAGCAAATGTGGGATTTCATAAGTCAAATCTAGTTTGGCATAAGAAAAGTTGAACAAAATATGTCACAGAAGGAAATAAATATAGCTAAGCAAAGGATTTGGTTCCTAATATCTTTACAGAAAATCTTCAGGCAGTTTTTTTCCAGTACTTCTTCAAAGGAGAAGCAAATGATGATCATACAAGAGAGAGAGATGTCAGTTTTCCTTTGTATGGGACAATCTCTTCACTCCATCCAAATTGTTCTTTTTAGCAGAATTTTATTATTAATCTAGAGAATGATTGTATCTAGAGCTTTTGTCCTTTAAGGAACATTAATATTCTCTCTATAGATATGAGACTGCAAGGACATCAACTATATTGCTGTATTTGTCAAGATCTCTAATGAGTCTCTTAGTTCTAATAAGGGTTCGTGGAGTATGTGATTCAGGAGACAGTTAACTCTCTTCATCAGTGGGAGAAGGCCAGGTACGCCTTAGAGAGTTTTTGTGTTCTGTGATGCAGACGAGCCACGTTACTGGGCAACCATGAGAATGGCTCCCTCTCCTGGTCGCTTCACGGTTTTTTTGCTATGTTTTCAGTTGCGGGTAGCTGCTAAGTCTGCTGCACAGCTTCCTGAGATAAAAATGCTATTTCAAAATAGCCTTCCTATAGGCATGGTTCATTTCAGCAAATTAATGTGACACCCATATGTGACCATTTTCATTCATTCATCAGCCCCTCTTTAACTCTGTTTCATCTGTTCTCTTTCTCTCTCTTATAGACATGGCCACATACATGCATGTATGAGGAATGATAATTCAGAGTGGGAATGATAATTATTGGCAGAAAGGCCTGGTACATAAATACGTATCCCCAAAGTTCCACAAAACTTCATTTTGTAGGCTTTTGGAGGTGTAGCTTCAATGTCAATAATGACACGCATTCTGTTTTCCTTCTCCTGCTTTTCCAGTACTCAGTTTCTCAACAGTAACAATTATTGTGAGTGAATGTTCCATAGCATGCACATCTGTGCATTCATCTTTTTAGAAATATTCTTATGTACCAACATCAAAATAATACAACATTTAGGATTATCTTCACAATTGAGGATTTACTTCCATAATTGAGGATTTACTTCCATGAGTCCTTCCATCTTTGTGAAAGCAATAGGTCAGAGGCAGCTGCAGCAAGCTGTGATTTCATCAAATTCATAAAATGTCATGTGATGTCACAAGGAAAATTCTGTTACTAACTTCTTATTTTGTGATATCATGCTGCAAACGCAAAAAGCTTGCATCATGATGTACAGTTTGTCATTTGCCTCCTTTCATTCCACTATCCCTCATTTGCATGTGAACTCTAAATACTGGCAGTTCAAAGCAGGTTTAGAGAAAAGAAAGTTTGTCTCCTTTATCAATGTGGGTGTGAAAACCTCATTTATAATAAATGTTGTTTGCAATAGTAACAGTATCTTTCATTACTTCAAAATATAGGAACACTGATATTAAGAGAGGAATGACTCAAAAACAGATGCATGCATTACTACAATGGGTATTGTTCCTGAATCTGCATGCATGCTCATGAGGGAGTTAATAGAGCAGGGTAGGTTAAAAGAGAGCTAAGGTGGGAAGGTCAAATATGCCAGTATATCCCATCAGAATATACCACAAATGAAGATTCATGTCTGGGCATCCCCTAAAGCAGCCTTCCACAACCTCTTGATTTATCAGTTACCACAACCAATAGCAATAACATGTGAAAGGTAACAGGTTGGGTAGATTACTGCAAGGACTAACAGAAGTAAATTTTTTAGATTCTGACAGAACTCATAC
>JANHZU010005466.1:262251-272824 GCA_032468055.1 Acrochordus granulatus | reverse complement strand
TGGCTCTTCAGCTTGGAAATGGGGATGAGCACCACACCCTAGAGTCAGTCACGACTGGCAGGGTCTCCTTTACCTTTTTATTGTATGGATGGATTTCCAGGATTGTTTTTCCTAGATTTTTTTGGGGGAGGTGTCTTTCTCTTTTGAGTGGAGCATGATGGCCAAGCGGTTAAGACCCTGGGCTTGTCAGCTGGAAGGTCGGCAGCTCAGCAGTTCGAGACCCAAACACTGCCATGTAATGGGGTGAGCTCCTGTTATTTGCTCTAGCTCCTGCCAACCTAGCAGTTCAAAAGCATGTAAAAATGCAAGTAGATAAATAGGTACTGCCAATTCCGTGCACTTCAGCATATTGTCATGTCAGCCACATGACCATGGAAGCGTCTTTGGACAACAGTGGCTATGAAACACAGATTAGCACCTAGAGTTGGAAACAACTTAAAGAAGAGACCTTTACTTATACCTTTTTCTCTTTTACTGCATTAAACCAGTTTTGGGGTCTTACCATTTTTGTATATTTCTTTCCTGTATGCAGGAAAATACATCACCAGTTGTATTTGAGCAGAGGATCTCTAAGAATCTCAAAAAGGGGCTATGGGACTGTATGTGTTCCAAAGCTATAGTTGGTGTACCTTTGTCATATGCCATATAGTGTATGGGATTTCCCCACAGTCCTGTGCCCTCAACATTAGAAATCAAGATTAAGAAAGCACATGCTTTCAGAAGGTGGCTCTTCCCTCGTCTTAGACATATGTGCCCCCCACTCCGAAACAGAGGATAAAAGTACTCCTGTGCCTGGGAAGTGTCCATTTGTACACGCAGAACTCTGGCTATGTACTTCTTAAAAGAAATCACTGGATGTGCATTGATAAAAATTGCATCAAAACCCATAATACAGGATGAATGAGGGACTGCAGAGAACAATATGCTGTTTTGATGGCATTGCTTTATTATCAGGCATGGGCTGCCACATGGCAACAATGTGAAGCTTGCCTTTTTTAGAAATGCTGCCTTGGCAATTCCCAGCTTTTATACTGCTGATAGATGGAGAATAATGTTACCAGTTGTCTCTGAACTATGAACCCAGCTGCAACATGCAGAATATAAAACAAATCCTTCCTTATGATTTTCTGGATTGGATTGTATCAAATGAAGACTTGCTGCATCATCAAGTTTAAGACAGTAAATTTACCCAATAAAATAGGATGGCTGCTGATATATCTGTAATTGTAGGGGAATTCAATAGATGCACTTAGAAACAAAAAATCAGAACTACAAGAGATCCCAAGGCCACGTGTTTTGCCTCTTTGTGAGACACAATGAAACAGTCCTCTCCATAGATTATGACCACTCAGATCACAACACAGAAAAAACAAGTCAGGTTTGTATCTCAAGTAACAACTTTGTGTTGAAATAAGTGTAATGAAGTCTGTATGGAACTGTTGTTGCTCTTGATCTGGGAAGCTGCAGAATGCAATGGGGAAGTCGCTGAGTGGGGAACCTGCTCGTGCACAAGGCACCCCGATACTGCATCTGCACTGGCTGCCAGGTTCAAAGATTTGGTTTTAACAGCACAGGACCAAGACTCCGATTAAACCTCTTCCCATTACGGTTGACTACTGAAGATCTTGCTACAAGAACTGTTGAATGTCATTTGGTAGCTGGGCTTGGGCAAGCCTTGCCCACACTTTGAAAAGCTCTTCCCCAAAATTCAGGAAGCAGCCACCAGAACAGAGTTTTTCAAACTATGTTCCACAGAATCCTAGAGTTCCAGACAACTCAATGAGGTTCTGTAAAGGGGGGAAAAGTTCACTTGAATATAGCCAATTTTCTATCATTAGAGCTTTGCTTTTGAATCAAGAATTCCACAACCCATTTTTTTTAACGAACTGAATCCATGGCCTGAAAAAAGTTTGAAAAATCTTGCACTGGAGGATATTTTAGGCACCTATCAACAAGTCTATCAAGGCCTAGTACGAAAGTTAGATAAATGTTTTTAAAATCTTATTTTCCCCTTCTGATGTTTCAAAAGAGTGTATTTTATTGAATATTGTTCTTATGCTGCTGTTGTTTAATCCTGTTTCAGGTATTCATTGATTAAAAATAAACTGCCTTGGGATGCTTTAGTACATGAAGCATCATATAACTCAGTTATTTTTATTTTTAGTAAAACATGATGAAAGCCCATGAGCATTACAAATGTATAACTGTTAGAAAGAAAGCTTGGAATTTCTTTCTTTCATGAAGAGCTTAGATGCTCTATATTTCTGATAGAAAGGAAGCAGTTAGGCCTGAAAGATTTAGAGCAGGGGTCCCCAAATTGTTCAGCTCATTGATCCTTCATTAGGTTCCAGATTGTTCATTGGCTCTTGAACATTTATTATATGAAAATAATTTAAGAAATATTTAATACTACTATTAATCATAATATTGAATATTTCCTT
Organism: Acrochordus granulatus; assembly: GCA_032468055.1. Taxonomy (NCBI): domain Eukaryota; kingdom Metazoa; phylum Chordata; class Lepidosauria; order Squamata; family Acrochordidae; genus Acrochordus; species Acrochordus granulatus. The sequence goes on along the minus strand of JANHZU010005466.1, from coordinate 270,383 downwards.
GAATATTTCCATTGATCTTTGGGGATCAAAACTGTATTTACTACTTTAGGGTACCCTGATTTAGAAGCTCTGTGATGAAAAGATCTGCCAGATTAAGAACTGATTTTCAGGCCAAAGTGTGTAGCAATAAGAAATAACATTTGGCAGCATTCTACTGACCTTGAAATGTCCAGATGGATTTTAGCCTAGAACAGCTCCACTGTTTTCTTCAGAGATCATGTGGAATATTCTTCAATACTTGGTATCACTTTTAAGAGCTTGCTTGAAGAGAAGTTTTAGCCTTGCCGCCTAACATACTGAACAGCATATTTTCCTTGCCTACCTGGCCATCATATTGACCTTCTGTTTCTTGCATTGTTGGTATTCTTTGGTTCCTGAGCTAGTCCTGCCTTTGCACCCCATATACTTAATCCTTACACATAACTGGCATAACATCATCCATTAGCAACCATATGCTACTTCCAACACTTTACAGCCAGTCAGAAAGACCTGGATTATTGGTGAAGCTTTGAGCTGAAAGTTAACAATTCAGCTTTTTTTTACTCTTTATGTAAAGAGTAAAACTACAATGGAGTGCAGCAACTGCTCATTACCCTGCAAGTGTAAAACCATTGAAAGAGGGGCAAATTCACAGTGATAATGTGGACAAGCTAATGATGGAAAAATGACTAAAATGTATGGCAATTAACATACAGTACATATCCCAACCTTGTAGAATACTCTGACTCTGGTGAGGATCTATAAACAATCTAACAATCTTAACAAGGCCAATAAAGAACATTAAATTTGAAATGATTACAGAGGATAAGAAAAGAAGCATATGGACCCTCCATTTGGGGAAAAGGCAAACTAGCACAATATATAGAAGGGCTATAATTCTTTAACGGGTTCCATGCTTTGCTTGCAAGCTTCAGAAGGGTTGGACTCCATCTGAGGCTTTGAAGAACCAATGCCAGGCAGCCTAGATTAGAATGAACTAGATGTGACGAAGCAGAAGGTTCCTCTGATATTGCAAACTGCCTAAGACATAACACGGTTTCTTGTGATGCCAGAAAAGGAGGAGGAGGGCTCAAAAGGGAGCAAAGATAAAGGTTTCTCCTGCCAGTCATGGCTGACTCTAGGGGGCAGTGCTCATCTCCATTTCACAGCCGAAGAGCCAGCATTCCTCTGAAGACACTTCCATGGTCATATGGCTGGCATTATACGTCAAGGCACACGGAACACTGTTACCTTTCCCACTGAAGATGGTACCTGTTTATCTACTTTCATTTTTACATGCTTTCAAACTGCTAGGTTGGCAAGAGCTAGGGCAAGTAATGGGAGCTCACCTCATTACATGATGGTGCTTGGAACTCGAACTCAAGCCACCAACCTTCTGACCGATAAGCCCAGTGTCTTAACCTTTTGGCCACCACAACAACCAAAAGTGGACAAGGGATCTATATCTGGAATTTGGAAGAGTATCCAACTCACAAAGAAGAATAATCCAGCACAGAAACTACTACCTTCCAAAAAGTATAATAATAAAAGTCAAGTTGGCCTTGCAGTATAGAATCTTAGAGCAGCCATTGTGTAAACCCCCTCTTTATGCAAGAATCCAAAATAAACGGTTCATGACAGACAGATGTCTAATATTAGTTTACTATTTTGACAATAGCCAACCTGTCAGGTCTAAAGTGGAAAAAAAAGTGCACTACTGTAATCCTGCTAAAAAGAGGACTCATTCAGTTGCATATTCGTTGAACGATAATGAGCAAAAAAATGTGGATATAAGGCATGCTAATGGCAAAACAATCCTCTTTTTACTGCAACCATAGCAAATGTAATTTAAAAGATTGCTCGAAGAGTTCTAAGCCTTACTAATCATGCAAACAGGCACATACAAGAAATAATCGTATGTGCCTACTTCAAATACAAGTTTTCCAACATTGCAGCTTGGTGAGTTACAAGAGGGCTGAACTTGGAATTCTTTTCATTATATAGGATTGTCTTCTGCAGCCAGCCCTCTCTCATGTTTGGTGGGCTGGGTCCAAAGAGCATAATTTATTCCATGATAAAACATCAGCAGATTTCTGTCTTCTCAGGAGCATCTGCTTGCCAATTCTTTTTCCAAACTTATGCCTAGAGGGAGGAAACAATCTCTCAGCTTCATCCGGCTGCCTCATTAGAGAACCCAGCTTTCTCTCCTAAACAGCAAACTGTTCCCAGATTTTTTGCCTCCAGCTTCCTTCTTTTGACCAGCAATATTCAATCCAAGTATAACAGGCCAGTATGCTGCAGGATGAAGCAATCCAAGGGAGACGGGGTGAGGAAGCATGTTATGCACCCAGGCCTTGATTCATGGGCTGAGGCACCAGCTTTAACCGCCTACCAATACTACTTCTCTCTTGTTTCAGGGACATTAACAAATTAACAGAGATAACAGAAGAAGTCTTACCAACCTTCTATCAATTCAGAGAGGTTTATGCAAGATGGCTAGATTTTTCTAGTCTTTAGAAGATAGATAAAATTTCATTTATTTCTCCATGGTTCTCTCAGTATCACAACAGGATTAGTTTATCCTGTGCAGTACTTCAACTTCTTCTGCTTAAAGTGTCCCAGCCCTCAATGAAAATAATACAGGGTGCCTGACTAACCCCACCCTTAGTAGTAGATATTTATTTGGACTGTCCAGTCTACTTCTGAGAATTGGTACTACAAGCATAAAATGAAGAGAGATTCCTCATGTAAGCCACTTTCAGCTTCCAGAGGAAAAGCAGGATATAAATCTAACAAATAAATGAAAATAAATAAAATACATTGGTAGACCATCAGACTGAGAAAGATTGCATACAACAGATGCTAGTCCTTATTTTTCAAAGTGTATGAGCATTTCCACACAAAAACAAGTCCCCATTTTGAACCAGCCTCAGACCAGTGCAATTACACATCAATTGTTTTAGGACGTGAGTCAGTTTTTTTCTAGTTCTGAAACCTGCTGGTGTCTTCTTTGAAACAATTCTGTTCTGTGGTGTTTGCATGCAGCAACCCTGCCATCACCTGGGTTCTTGGCACCTAGGCTTCAGGTACATTAGCAGGTCTTTCAAGGAGAAAAGTGGTTTTTGTTTTCCAAGACCTAGGGAGTTCAGAGGAAACATCCTTTCAAACTTCCTTTCAACAGTTATGGGTTAGACAATAGTAAAGAAAATCTTGAATTGCTTTTGGACATCATCTTAATCACTATTAGTTCTCACCAAACATTCTGTAATTCTTAGTCTGCAGTTTGGGAATGGCTGCACCAATGTAACAATGTAACTCAAGGAAGAATAGAACTGAAAATATGTCTTTTATCCCTTTCCCACATCTAAAACTTGCCCTAGTCACAAGCCTGAAGAACAACCTGTTCTGATTCTTGATTCAGTCTCCTTGCTGTACTCTTCTTAAATATGAGGAGGTATGTACAAATAATCCTTGACTTATAATCATTCATTTAACAACTGAAGTTATAATGGCACTGAAAAAAGTGACTTACAACTGGTCCTCGCACTTACAATTGTTGCAGCATCCCCAATGTCACATGTTCAGAATTTGGGTGCTTGGCAACTGGCATGTATCCCAGGATCATGCAATCACCATTTGCAACCTTCTAGCCAGCTTCTGACTAGCAAAATCAATAAGGGAAGGTAGATTTGTTTAAATACTGCATGATTCATTTAACAATTGCAGCAATTTGCTTAACAACCATGGCAAAAATATAACAAAAAATCTAGTGCAACTCACTTAATAACATACTTGCTTAACAATGGAAATTCTGATCCCAATTATGATCATAAGTTGAGGACTACCTATAATAGGACTCTGCAACCAGCTTTTGTGAACTTTAACATTGGACAAAGAATATGGCTGTATATGCCTAACAATGTCCCAATCCTTGTCACTTTAGTCAGTCCTCCCAAATTGAAAAAAAAGTCTACACAAGCTGATCTCTCATATGGCTGGCAAATTTGGTTCTCATATAATGAGGATGCTTATCAAGCACTAAATATGACAGGAATGGGACAATAATTAATATTAAACAATTTTTACATGGGGGATTTAAATTAATTAATAGCTACTTATTCCAGACCATTAATATATCAAATGAACAGGGATGACATGTCCAGAGGAACCACTGGCAAATCCACCCCCAGGAAAAAATTATTCTGCAGTAATATTAATAATGCAATCTTTGGACTAAATTATATCTGGAATACAAATTCATACAATATTTAAAAAGATACAGTAGCTGCTTGAATATTAAATTTCCCCAAGAGCAGAGATGACATGGTGGGCAGCCTATGGAGGGATTAGACCAATTAAGGCTTTATGGAAGGATCTAATCACCTATATTCCTAGATAAAAGATCCATCTCTCCTCCTATGAACTACCTACACGAATCAGTACGTACACACATTTCCCATATACAGTATATGTATATGTGTAAGCAGAATTTAAAGATCATGACAGATGGCAATCCAGGGTACAAGAAATCACACACAGTTCTTCAATATCAGAGATTAAAACAAGTAGTGAATGATCTAAGAAATAATAACAAGAGGTTGTCAGGGGATCTTGGACTTGGAACAGAACTGTAACTTCCTTGTCACATACTGGAGTTATAAACTGTCTCCCACTTGTGTCATGGCTATCAGTTTTTCTCTGAAATGTTCCATATTTGGAAAGCAGCACTGTGTTAGCATAAATATAGGATGGACAAAAAAAAACCCTGCCATGATCTTAAATAAATGACTAAAGTGGTCAGCAAATTTCAGTAAAGCACATCAGTGACCTGCACAGTAGACATAATCCAAGACCTATTATCACAACTGCTTATGCATTTTCAGCAAAGGGTTGTATCAGCTGGGATTTGCTGCGTTACTGATCCACATATGAATAACCCAATTTCTTATACAGGCAATATATAATTTCTCATATGGGTCTTTCCAAATGTTTCAATTTTGATATCCTCCCTACCTGATATTTCCATACAGCTTACAACTGAACATCAGGGGTCTGAAGTAGGAAACTTCCTTCACTCTGAGCATCAATTAAACTGGTTGGGGCTAAAGGGAACTATAGTCCAAACATCTGGAATTCATGCTGGGGAAGGAGAGTTTCCTATCAACACCCCAAAGTTATGCTCACTATTCTATAATTGATAAGGTTAGAGGTGTGGATGTGTGGAACAAGATTTATAGAGCAACTTATAACACCACAGAAAGCTTTTTCCAGCTCTAATATTAATTCCCGTATCAAAGCAGTTTGAAGTTTAGAAACTTTTTTCTTCACAAAATGGAAAATGCATTTCTTTCTCCATTTTGGAACTTGGGGGTAGAGTTAGGGTTTGGGCTCTTATTTATTTAATTTGTCTTCATCAAATTTCTCATCTTTTCAAATCCAGTTTCTATCACTTACTGAAAAACTTCAAGGAAGAATAATAATTATATTCACCATCTGGCTGAACCCACCCCGCTGACCCAATTAAGAAAAACTGGCTTAAGGACAGAAAAGAGAGGTGTCTAACCCTAACCCTAACCCAGCAGGGAAACCGAAGCAGAAACAACCTCCACTCAGAGAAACAAAAGCGGTTTTCCCTCAGTAACTATGCCACAGGTTGTCCTCAACTTACAATCACAACTAGGACCAGAATTTCTGTTGTAAATTGTTGTGGTTGTAAGGCAAGTCAGATATTACAACACTCTTTATGGCAGTTCTTAAGCAAATCACCATGCTTGTTTGGCAAACCATGAAGTTGTTAAGCAAATTCAGCTTCCTCAATGGGCATTTTTGCTATTATTTTGCCAGAAATTGCAAAAAAGGTTGCACTTTGCAATCATGTGATGCAGGGCACTGCAACCAGTTGTAAATGCAAGCTGGTTGCCAGGCATCTGAATTGTAATCACGTGACTACAGGGGTGATATGATTGTCATAAATGCAAGTCCCAAGAGGCGAAACACCACTGGTCAGCAGAGGGGCAGGGTCTAACGCAATGTCATGCAAATTAGTTGTAATGTCATTGTTACAGGCTGCGGAGAATCACTTGAGATCAGTGACACAGAAGTGTGTGAACTGAATTGAATTAAATTAAACAGAAATGAGGATTTGGAAAATATCAGCCCAAGAGAGCCCTTGTAAATGCTAAAATTGCTTGAAAACATTTGTTTTGCTTCTATAATAATGTTATAGAATGCTTTGTTTCTACAATAATGCCTCCATGTCATCCCAACAAATAAAATGGGCTTAAGTCATCTTCAGCTGTAAAATCTATTAGATTCCATGGAAGGAGTTAAGACAGGAATAAGCAATATGAATAGCAAATTGTATGCTGACTCTGTGGTGAGTGGGTTGCGCTTTAACTTGGTAATGGAGGCCCTAAGTGATTCTCAAATACCACTAAAAATCAGCAACAAAATATTTGTACTAATGTTATCATTTACAGAACTTTCTGGACATACACTGGGTTGGACTGTGAATCTCGAAAATATGTACTGAAATTTTAACAGGCATGTGTTCAAAGATCCAAAAGTACAGAAAAAAAAGAAAGAAATCATATGATTTAAGAGACTTCAAAAGCATCCCTGATCTAGGAAGGGGCTGAATGAAGCTATGTTAACTGGGTACCATTATCTCAAGGAAAAAAAGTATTTTTGAAAAGTTTAACTCACTCCATTATAGTTTTGAGACACTGATTAAACTAAAAACAAAAAAATGCATGAAGTATCAAGCCAAAAACCAAGGGCATATTCCTAATAACAATAATTCTTTGCAGAATTTATCCCTTTTTATGGCAGCATTTTTTTAAAGGAAACTAGATATCTTTTTTAAAAAATCATACACTTGTGTTATATACTTTGGCCTTACTCGTACCTAAGAGTTATCCTTAAATAAGGTATGTGATAGCGATTATATTCATTACATCAGGTAAAATTAGCATTTCTTTAGTCAATAATCAATTCCTTTCTGCTCTACTATCTTATTATTACTCAAATGTAGGCTGGATTCACACAGTACTTAAACCAAATTTGGTTCATTGCTTGCATCTTACTTGCTATGCAGATCAAGCCAATACATTTTTGTTAACCAGGGTTTACGTTTTAAGTATCATGTGAACCCTGGCAGTTGTGATTTGTTCATTAAATCATGATTCAGAAAATCATGAATTTATGAATTTGCAAACATATATTTATCATTCCATAGCAAGAACAATGTTATCTTCAAGTTCAGTCTTCAGGAAAGCTAGGCGACTAAGACACAACTTTTGAATCCTGCCTCACAATTTACAATGCTGAGCAAGTCTTCACAATTATGATGCTGAAATTAACTGTTCGAAGGGCAAGAAGGGAGTCCCACGTCGGCTGCGTCGTGGACTAAGGGAGCGTTTCTCAGCCTTGGCAACTTGGAAGATGTACGGACTTCAACTCCCAGAATTCCCTCGCCAGCACGTTGGGAGTTCAAGTCTGCACATCATCAAGTTGCCAAAGCTGAGAAACACTGAATTAAGGACTGAGTGACACCGGCAACCCCCGGCAACACGAAGGAAAAGTGGACCTTTAACCAGAAAAAAGAAAAAAAAAGAAAAGTGGACCTTAACGCGGCCACCCCTCGAGAGCTGCCTCCGCGTCTCCGTTCTCAGCGTAGCTCCCGCGTCGGCAGGAATGAGAAGAGGAGCGGAGCCCCCGCTCGATGGGCCGAAGCCGAGGCACAGAAACCGCATTCCCGCCCTCCCCGAGAGGGACGATCGCTAGGTTGGGCACTGGCACCAGGGAACTGTGGGAAATTACGATGTCCGGAGCGTGAGCTGTTCGTGAGGACAAATCGTACAGGAAGCGGGTCCACGGATCCTTCTGAAGCCCGCAGGACGCGGAGGGAAGGGGAGGGGGGAGGGCAGATGGGACGGGGTCTCCCGCCGCGGATGAACGACTGAGATGATCGAAGCGGCACTTCGATGGGACTCGCTGAAGCCGCGAAGCGACAGTCGGGACCCCACTGAGGGAGTTTCCGTGCAGAAGCGCGAGGGGAGCTATCCCCGGCGGACCCCTCCTACTCCCCGCGCCGCCCCTACCTGTTCCGCGGCCCCTTCGGCCGCCGCCGCCCACACGTCTCCCTCCCGCTC